>SJYC01032677.1:0-37108 GCA_006408675.1 Madoqua kirkii | reverse complement strand
ACATGAATGATATATTGTTTTCGGCTCCATCTGTTTTAGAAACTCAACAAATGTTTGACATAACTCAACAATGCTTAAGAGCTTCTAGATTAATCAACGCCCCTGAAAAGATACAAACCTCTACACCTTACCATTACTTGAGATTTATTGTTAATAGACAACATATTACTCCCCAACTAACACAGATTTGTGTTGATAAAGTATCAACCTTAAAGGATTTTCAAAAACTTTTAGGCGATATAAATTGGATTAGACCCTTTTTAGACATTGCAAATTATCAACTAACTAATTTTTTAACACTTTAAAAGGAGATCCTGATTTAAATAGCCCTCGTTCACTTTCACAAGAGACATGAGAAGAACTCTGGTACAAAATAAATTGCAAAAGCAGTTTCTTGCTCGTATTAATCTTGATTTACCTCTAGAGTTATTTATACTCCCCTCTCTCCATTCTCCCACAGGACTTTCTTACCCAACAAGAGTACCCAATAGAATGGATCTGTACCCATTTTAGAGAGACAAGATCACTTACACCCTATCTTGATTTGATTGCTCTAATCGTTATCGATGGAAGAAATAGAGCTAAGACTCTAACTGGCTCTGATTCTCATAAAATTGTTGTGATATCTATTAATAAATCTCAATTCGAGAACACATTACAAACTTCTACTGATTTCCAAATAGATTTTCTGGAATATTTTAGAGAAATTTCATTTCATTATCCTTCTAAGAAACTCTGGAATTTCGTCAAAAAGACTGAATTTATTATCTCTTGCATTGTCACATCACGACCTATACCTCAGTTCAGTTCAGTTGCTCACTCATGTCCGATTCTTTTCTACCCCATGAGTAGCAGCAAGCCAGGCCTTCCTGTCCATCACCAACTCCCAGAGTTCACTCAGACTCATGTCCATTGAGGAAGTGATGCCATCCAGCCATCTCATCCTCTGTCGTCCCCTTTTCCTCCTGCCCCCAATCCTTCCTAGCACCAGAGTCTTTTCCAATGAGTCACCTCTTTACATGAGGTGGCCAAAATACTGGAGTTACAGCTTCAGCATCATTCCTTCCAAAGAAATCCCAGGGCTGATCTCCTTTAGGATGGACTGCTTGGATCTCCTTGCAGTCCAAGGGACTCTCAAGAGTCTTCTCCAACACCACAGTTCAAAAATTTCACATCTTCAGTGCTCAGCTTTCTTCTCAGTCCAACTCTCATATCCATACATGACCACTGGAAAAACCATAGCCTTGACTAGACGGACCTTAGTCGGTAAAGTAATGTCTCTGCTTTTGAATATGCTATCTAGGTTGTTCATAACTTTCCCTCCAAGGAGTAAGCGTCTTTTAATTTCATGGCTGCAATCACCATCTGCAGTGATTTTGGAGCCCCCCAAAATAAAGTCAGCCACTGTTTCCACTGTTTCCCCATCTATTTCCCATAAAGTGATGAGACTGGATGCTGTGATCTTAGTTTTCTGAATGTTGAGCTTTAAGCCCACTTTTTCACTCTCCTCTTTTACTTTCATCAAGAGCTTCTTTAGCTCCTCTTCACTTTCTGCCATAAGGGTGGTGTCATCTGCATATCTGAGGTTATTGATATTTCTCCCAGCAATCTTGATTCCAGCTTGTGTTTCTTCCAGTCCAGCATTTCTCATGATGTACTCGGCATAGAAGTTAAATAAGCAGGGTGACAATATACAACCTTGACGTACTCCTTTTCTTATTCAGAACCAGTCTGTTGTTCCATGTCCAGTTCTAACTGTTGCTTCCTGACCTGCAGATAGGTTTCTCAAGAGGCAGGTCAGGTGGTCTGGTATTTCCATCTCTTGAAGAATTTTCTGCAGTCTATTATGATCCACACAGTCAAAGGTTTTGGCATAGTCAATAAAGCAGAAATAGATGTTTTTCTGGAACTCTCTTGCTTTGTTGATGATCCAGTGGATGTTGGAAATTTGATCTCTGGTTCCTCTGCCTTTTCTAAAACCAGCTTGAACATCTGGAAGTTCACAGTTGACATATTGCTGAATCATGGCTTGGAGAATTTTGAGCATTACTTTACTAGCATGTGAGATGAGTGCAGTTATGTGGTAGTTTGAGCATTCTTTGGCATTGCCTTTCTTTGGGATTGGAATGAAAACTGACCTTTTCCTGTCCTGTGGCCACTGCTGAGTTTTCCAAATTTGCTGGCATATTTAGTGCAGCACTTTCACAGCATCATCTTTCAGGATTTGAAATAGCTCAACTGGAATTCCATCACCTCCACTAGCTTTGTTTGTAGTGATGCTTTCTAAGGCCCATTTGACTTCATATTCTAGGATGTCTGGCTCTAGGTGAGTAGTCACACCATCATTATTATCTGGGTCTTGAAGATCTTTCTTGTACAGTTCTTCTGTGTATTCTTGCCATCTCTTCTTAATATCTTCTGCTTCTGTTAGGTCCATACAATTTCTGTCCATTATTGAGCCCATCTTTGCATGAAATGTTCCCTTGGTATCTCTAATTTTCTGGAAGAGATCTCTAGTCTTTTCCACTCTGTTGTTTTCCTGTATTTCTTTGCAATGATCGCTGAGGAAGGCTTTCTTATCTCTCCTTGCTATTCTCTGGAACTCTGCATTCAGATGCTTATATCTTTCCTTTTCTCCTTTGCTTTTTGCTTCTCTTTTCACAGCTATTTTTAAGGCCTCCCCAGAAAGACATTTTGCTTTTTAAAATTTCTTTTCCATGGGGATGGTCTTGATCCCCGTGTCCTGTGGCTCAGAAATATCTGAGAGGACTACTTTTTCTGCTCTGAGTCAGGGTGACTTGAATTGCTTCTAATGTTCAGCCGCCTACTTTTAGACCTTGAAGACTAGGCTACAAATTATGAGAGACAGCACCTTCCCAAGGCAGTCCTGTCTGTAAAAAATTTTTAAATTGAAATATAGTTTGTGTACAATGTTGTATTAGTTTTAGGTGTATAGCAAAGTGATTCAGTTATATGTGTATATATATATATATATATATATATATATACACATTCATGTTTAGATTATTTTCCATTATAGGTTATTACAAGAGATTGAATCTAGTTCCCTGTGCTATACAGTAGGTCCTTGTTGGTTGTCTACTACATATATAGTAGTGTATATATATTTTAATCCCAAATTCTTGATTTATCTCCCTCTTTCCCCTCTGGTAACCATAAGTTGGTTTTCTATGTCCATAAGTCTATTTCTGTTTTGTAAATAAGTTAATTTGTATCATTTTAAAAGATTCCATATACAGGTGATACCATATGATATTTGTCTTTCTCTTCCTGGCTTATTTCACTTAATATGATAATCTATAGGTCTATCCATGTTGCTATAAATGGCAGTATTTCATTCTTTTGAAATGGCAACCCACTTCCAGTATCCTTGCCTGGAAAATCTCATGGACAGAGGAACCTGGTGGATTGCAGTCCATGGGGTTGCAAAGAGTTAGGCATGACTGAGCGATTAACACACATAACACACACAGTATCCCATCAAGTATATATATCACATCTTCTTTATGTATTCATCTGTCAAGGGACACTTAGGTTTCTTCCAAGCTTTAGCCTTTGTAAATAGTGCTGCTATGAACATTGGGATGTGTGTATCTTTTCAAATTATAGTTTTCTCTGGATATATTCCCAGGAATGGGATCATTGGATCATGCAGTAATTCCATTTTTACTTTTTAAAGGTACTTCCATACTGTTCTTCATAGTGGCTACACCAATTTACATTCCCACCAACACTGTAAAAAGGTTCCTTTTTCTTCACTGACCCTAGCATTTATTTGTAGAATTTTTGATGATGGCCATTCTGACTGGTATGGGGTGATAACTCCTGGTAGTTTTGCTTTGTATTTCTTTACTAATTAGTGATGCTGAGCACCTTTTCATGGGCCTGTTGACCATCAGTACCTGCTTGGGAGAAATGTCTGATTAGATCTTCTGCCCATTTTTGATTGGGCTTTTTTTTTTTTTTTTGATATTGAGAGGTATGAGCTGTTTGTATATTTTAGAAATCAATCCCTTGTTGGTTTACAAATACTTCCTCACAGTCTGCAGGTTACTTTTTTTTTTTATGTTTTCCTTTGCCGTGCAAAAGCTTTTAAGTTCAATTAGGTCTCATTTGTTTACATTTGTTTTTATTTCCATTACTCTAGGAGATGGTTAAAACTCAACATTCAAAAAGCTAAGATTATGGCATCCAGTCCCATCACTTCATGGCAAATAGATGGAGAAACAATGGAAACAGTGACAGACTATGTTCTTGGGCTCCAAAAATCACTGCAGAAAGTGACTGCAGCCATGAAATTAAAAGATGTTTGCTCCTTGGGAGAAAAGTTATGACCAACCTAGACAGCATATTAAAAAGCAGAGACATTACTTTGCTGACAAAGGTCTGTCTAGTCAAAGCTATGGTTTTCATATCATGTATGAATATGAGAATTGGACCATAAAGAAAGCTGAGAGCCAAAGAATTGATACCTTTGAACTGTGGTGTTGGAGACTCTCTTGGACTGCAAGGAGATCCAACCAGTTAATCCTTAGGGAAGTCAGTCCTGAATATTCATTGGAAGGACTGATGCTGAAGCTGAAACTCCAATACTTTGGCTACCTGATGCGAAGAACTGACTCACTGGAAAAGACTCTGATACTGGGAAAGACTGAAGGCAGGATGAGGAGACGACAGAGGTTGAGATGGTTGGATAGCATCACTGATTTGATGGACATGAGTTTCAGCAAGCTCTGGGAGTTGGTGATGGACAGGGAAGCCTGGCATTCTGCAGTCCATGGGGGTCACAAAGAGTCAGACACAACTGAACGAATGAACTGAACTGAGAAGACGGTTCCAAAAAAAGATCATTGCGATTTATGTCAAAGCGGGTTCTGCCTATATTTTCCTGGGAGTTTTAGAGTACCCAGTCTTACATTTAGATCTTAATCAATTTTGAATTTATTTTTGCATACAATGTTAGAGAATGTTCTAGTTTCATTATTTCACATGTAGCTGTCCAGTTTTCCAGCACCACACTTGTTGAAGAGACTGTCTCTTCCCTACTGTATATTCTTCCCTCCATTGTTGTAGATTGTGTGCCTGCTCAATGTAAATGGAATTATTCTTTTCTATGGCTAATATTCCATCACATATATATATATATATATATATACGATATATATATGTGTGTATGAGATATATATATTACATCTTCTTTATCCATTGTTCTGTCAATGGACACTTAGGTTGCTTCCAAATCTTAGCTATTGTAAATAGTGCTAACTCATTGCAACCCTTTGGATTGTGGCCTGCCAGGCTCCTCTGTCCATGGGATTTTTCATGTTAAATTTTATCAAAAGCCTTTTTCTGTATCTATTGAGATGATCATATGGTTTTTATTCTTCAATTTGTTAATGTGGTGTATCACATTGTTTTGATTTATAGATATTGAAAAATTCTTGCATTCCTGAGATAAATCCCACTTGATTGTGGCATATGATCCTTTTAATACCTTGTTGGAGTTGGTTTGCTAGTATTTTGTTGAGGAATTTTGCATCTATGTTCATTAGTGATATGGATTATAATTTTTTTTGGTGATATTTTTGTTTGGTTTTGATATTAAGGTGATGGTGGCCTCAGAGAATGAGTTCAGAAGTATTCTTTGCTCTGCAATATTTTGAAATAGTTGGGCTTCCCTTGTGGCTCAGCTGGTAAAGAATCTGCCTGCAATGCGGGAGACTTGGGTTTGACCCTTGGGTTGGAAAGATACGCTGGAGAAGGGAACGGCTACCCACTCCAGTATTCTGGTCTGGAGAATTCTATGGATTGTATAGACCATGGGGTCACATAGAGTCAGACACAACTGAGCGACTATCACTTTTCAGAGGAATAGGTGTTATCTCTTTGAATGTTTTGTAGAATTCACCTGTGAAGATATCTGGTCCTGGACTTCTGTTTATTGGGAGTTTTAAAATTGCTGATTCAATTTCAGTACTGGCAGTTGGTCTGCTGATATTTTCTACTTCTTCTTGGTTCAGTCTTCAGAGATTTATATCTTTGTCCAGTTTCCTCGAGGTTGTCCATTTTGTTGGCATATCATTGCCCATAGTATTTGGCTGCATTTGGTCTTCAACTGTGGCACATGTGGCATGAGGGATCTACCAGGGATGGGACTGAGTCCCTTGCATTGCAAGGCAGAGTCTTAACCACTGGACCACTAGGGAAGTCCCTCCTGTGATGTCTTCTATTTCTGTGGTGTCAGTTGTAACTTCTCCCTTTTCATTTCTGATTTTATTAACTTGGACTCTCTCTCTCTCTTTTTTTTCTTGGTGAGTTTGGTTAAAGGTTTATGAATTTTGTTCTTTTCAAAGAACCTGTTTTTAGTTTCATTGATCTTTTCTTTTTTTAGTTTTTATTTATTTCTGCTATGATCTGTATAATTTCTTTCCTTCTACCACCTTAGAATTTTCGTTGTTCTTCTTTTTCAGTTGCTTCAGGAATAGGGCAGCCTTGTTTTAAAAAAAGAAAAAAATCACTGAGCTCAAGGAAGATACCCATGATTGCTACCGAACCTACCAGGGACGGTTTACTGAAATCTCTTCCCAGGATTTTTGTGCTTTGGGATCACCTCATGATTTTACGCCATAAATCAGATAATTCATGCCTTTGGTCCTTGGTTGCCAGCCATTCTTCCCTCCTCTGCTGACTCTCATTAATCACCCACTTTCCCCCAACAGAATAAGTATTGTTGCATGAATGTCCCTGTGGATAAATGGATGGAGAAAAGGAGAAGAATGGGATGGAACAAATGAACTTAGAAGCTGCAAAGATGCTTGGAAACGCAGAAATTCTCATGAATTGCAAATTTATTGACTGAGAAGGTACTGGAATTAGGAGGTAGTTGTATAGAAACCAGGGAGAGAAAACTGCAGAACAAGACGCAGCTCCAGAGCTCAGTGGCTTCTTCTGGTGGATTCAGATGTGAAGGGCTGATAACCTCAGAGCAATATCATGAGAGCAGTAAGCCCATCGACACCCACGGAGAACTCCTCCAGCTTCTTCGTCTCCGTGGTGTCCAGCGGGGTCTTACTTGCCTGGCCAGGTAGGCGCCTGCTTCTGCTGGGTCTGATGGCAGATTGGGACGCCCTTGCCACCCCCGGAATCACCCCCGGAGGAGCCGCCGCCGCAGCCGGAACCGCTGCCGCTCCCACCGCTAGAGAAGCAGCCGCCGCTGCCCCCGGAGGAGCCGCCGCCGCAGCCGGAACCGCTGCCGCCCCCACCGCTGGAAAAGCAGCCGCCGCCCCCGGAAGAACCGCCGCCGCAGCTGGTGCCGGATGAGACCCCTCCGTAGCTTTGCTTGGGCAAGCACGGGGTCTGGGAGGTCTGGGAGGACGAGAAGTATCCGGAGCCGCCGCCGGAGGAGATGCCGCCGCAGCCGGAGCCGCCGCCGGAGGAGATGCCGCCGCAGCTGGAGCCGCCCCCACTAGAGACGCCTCCGTAGCTCTGGCACTGGACCTGCTGGCCCGAGGAGCCACCGCCGCCGCTGGAGTAGCAGCCGCCCCCGGAGGAGCCGCCGCCGCTGGAGTGGCAGCCGCCCCCGGAGCCGCCGCCGCCGCCGCTGGAGTGGCAGACGGTACTGGAGGAGCCGCCGCCGGAGGAGTACCCTCCGCAGCCGGAGCTGCCGCCGCCCCCGGAATACTTGATACTTCCACCAGAGCCGCCGCCGCCGCCGCCGTGGAGTGGCAGACGGTACCGGAGGAGCTGCCGCCGGAGTAGTAGCCTCCGCAGCCGGAGCTGCCGCCGCCCCCGGAATACTTGACACTTCCACCAGAGCCTCCGCCGCCGCCGCCGCCGCAGCTGCCGCCAGAGTAGCCGCCGCTGCAGCCGGAACTGCCGCCAGAGTAGCCGCCGCTGCAGCCGGAACTGCCGCCAGAGTAGCCGCCGCTGCAGCCGGAACCGCCGCCGCCTCCGGAATATTTGATACTTCCGCCAGAGCCGCCGCCGCCGCCGCAGCTGCCGCCAGAGTAGCTGCCGCCACCCCCGGAGCCGCCGCAGCTACCAGAGCCTCCGCCGCCGCCAGAGGTTTTCCCACAGCCCACTGGGGGCTGAGGGGTGGGCTGCTTTGTCTGGTGAGACATCTTGTCTAAGGAGGAACAGAACCCTGGAAGGAGAGCAGAGAGCATCAGGATGCAAGAGGATGCGGCGGCAGAGGCCGCTGCATCCATGGAAACGTCCATCATCCTCTGAGCAGCACTGCCTCGGCCAGGCTTGATGCTCTTTCTGATTGGATTGGGAAGAGCACTCAGCTGGGACTCCTGGATTAGTGCTTTTAGAAAAGGGTTGTGCTTCTCCTGAGAAAGTCTTTACCAAGTTTTAAATAGCCCATTAGTGGTGCCCCTTTCTCTTTCTTTCCCAGCTTTGCTTCAGGCCTCTGCTGTGTGATCTCTGGGCAAATGACCCACACATTTTCTGTTTCCTCATTTCCTGTAAAATGAGATGGGTCGAGTATTTCACTCCTTAGTTCTCTGATCCCAACACAGTGCAAATGGAAAATTACCACAAACCTCCACCTAGGGTAGGGGATTTTATCCACTCCTGGCACAACAGAGCGAGGTTTGTTCCAATGCCAGAGGGCTGTTGCACCCCATTCTTTGCAAAAAAGAATTAAACTCTCGGTCTGTTCCACTGACCTCAGCCATGATCACCCACCAGTTACCAGAAAAGGCAGGCTCCCCCACTGTCCTGTCTGGAAATAGGAGAAAGGATCCCAGTGATCCTTTGGACCAGCATCTCTAACTAGGAGATATCAAGCAAAGCTTACCAAGGAGGCAAGCTGGGTTGAGGGGACCAAACTAGCAGGAATTGTGTCCAGCATCTCCCTCTCAGAACATCTTGTGTAAAACAGGCAATGGGTTCTTATACTGCTAAAATCTCGCCATCTGCAGCATCCTCTGAATCATTCTTCCTGTTCTCTGAAAGTACACTCAACCTCTCCTCCTTTCAAGTTCACAAAGTCCATCCAGCCCATCCACAGGCTGTCTGGGACAGTCTCTGCAGAATGTACTTCTATGCCGGGGACAGGGCATGTCTGTTACAGGGGTGCCAGAGAGACAGGAGATAGTCTTGTCTTTGTGGCATTTGCATTTTGGCTAGATCAGAAACGCCGTCTATACAGCAGTAGCTCAGCTTTCTTTCCTGCCTGAAGCCCCTCTGAACGTGGATGCAGTTGGAAGAGCAGAGGTCCTGTAGGCCCTAAAGGGGAGAGAGGCCTTGCCCACCTGCCCCCTGATCCACATAGCCCATGCAAGCCTGGGCAAGACCGACTTGGAAGATGAGAGCCAGTAGAACTCACACTTACCCAAAGCACCAGGAAGGATGAGTGAGGAGAGGAGATGCTGGCTGTGTGAGGAGCACTGGAGCTTCTGAGGTTTTATACTCTGAGTTCTGACTCATCAGCTATCGATCTGGACCAGCCTTACATGTTTGGCCTCAGTTACGTGACCTTTGGCTGTCACCCCACCTCCCTGTGATTGTAGTTACGACGTGACCCATTCATGAAGATTTTGGCATTCTTGAGATGGGCAGCCTCCTGTATGACTGGCCCCTTCTCTGATGCAACTGTGAAGCAGGCTGGCTAGCAGGGATGGTCAGCCAGAGTGGATGTTAGACATTGTTTGCAAAACTTCTGGCATGGGGCCCATGCCATCACCAGAGGGTTATGTTCAGGAATAGGTCTCAGACTCTTCAGGCAACTTAAGAGAGTCCCACTGGAGTTCTTAGTCTTTGGTCCAAGAAGTAGGAACTTTCACATCCCACTCTTTGGCTCCTGGTCCTATTGCTTGGAACCTCTTAGAATTTTTTTTTTAGAGAGATGCTGTTTCTTCTTTGCCAAGTTTCTCCTCCGGGATATGCTTCACTGGGATGTTCCTGTCTTGTTTCCTGTCTAGAAAGAGTGTGCAAGCACCTAGCACCCAGTTCTGGGTTGCACAGCAGGGACAGTGCCATAAGTAATGGGGCAATGGTAGCAATTTTGATTTACTCCTAAAGACAATGAATGTCTAAAACTACTGATCTTCACTATTGACTTTCCTTGTAGAAGAACAAGCTAAAGAGATGGACCATGAGGTTCTTCCCACTGTGGCCATTCAGCTCTGGGGTGTTGTCTTGTGTGGTAACACTGACCTCAGTGTAAGAGGCAGCCATGGAATGGAAAGGACTTGAGATTAGGTGGCTGGATTTGGGTGCTCCCTGTGCTCCTTGCCAGCTGTATCACCTTGGGTCAAGTCACAGTACCTTATGCAGTGCCTACACACTGGAGGCACTTAGTAAGCATTTGTTGATTATTGGACAAACTTTCTGATACTCAGTTACCTTGTCTATCAAATAAGAATAGTAATTGTTTTACTGAAGCTGTGAGGGAGTCCACAGATGGCGTGAGGTAAGCTCTTATCTAGGAAAATTCCTGACTGACCGTGGACCAGTAGCATCAACTCTGTGTATGAGAAACATTTTATTCTCTTCTTTCATCATTGGAGCTCAACTGCTATTGTTTCAGATATCACATTTGAAGTTAGTTCCACCCAGATATGTGTTGAAATGACAGCTCCAATACTAAATTGATGGTTAATTATGGTGGAGTTTTAATGATCTGCATGATCTGATTAGACTGTGGCCTTCAGAAACTTGTGGCACTAGTTTTAGTTTGGAGAGCATGAACCCAGGTGAACCCAGGAGGAGGCCAGGAGCTCCCCTCCTGAGAGAATACCCAGGAGGGAGAAGTCTGGATCTGTTGGAGAAAGCATGTTTCAACTTGAAGCTGAGGCATGATGGAGGTTTTGGAGGGAAAAAAAAAAAAGGCTCCAACTAGCTGTGGGTATAATAAAAGACACAAAATAAAGCTCTCCTTTATTTTGTGGATAGCTTATGTTGTTGGGTTCCCTGGAGAAGAGAAGATGTGGACCATGCTTCCCACACTGATCTGTGGACCCATGTTGGCCCATTACTCGGTGTACTCTAGTCCTTAGGAAAATGCAAGTAAAAAGATGTCAGCAGACTGTTTGTGAGAAGGAAAGTCTAATTCAGAAATCATGAGCCTCCTGCCTTTTTTGGGTGTATATTAAGGCTTTGTTTCTTTTAAAAGTGATGTTGACAAGAGGTCCAAGTTGTTTCTTTCATGTCCTTATTTGTCAAAATGAGAATTTGACTATCATATTATTTGGTTATCCCAGTTTTTTTGAGGGTGATGTTACTTCTTTATGAAATTCTAAAGTTTGGGAACCTCAAGTGCAGGTGACTCCAAAGAGCTAATAATCTTGAAATTGCCTGTATTAGTTTGGAGCATTTATGTTCTTGTAAGAAAGATATGATATTTTCTTTCTATCAGATTTAATATCCTAATGCTTTACTCATTAATCCAGCCAACCTTTGGCCGAAAGCTTCAACTTCCAATTCAGATTTAAAAGATTTGTTAACGAAACTACTTGTTAAACACAAATAATTTAAATATTTAATAGAGAATTATGTAACTTAATTTCAATATGCAATCATTAAAAGAAAAGAGAAATAGAAACAGTAGAGGAATGTAATAGCACATATATCACCTAACTGGGACCAAATAGCATCCAGATTCAAACAGCGCTGGGAAAGCCCCATGTAACAATAATCTGGAGTCTCTGTTGGAAAAGGATACTGGACAATGCATCCACCCTACGGGTGAGACTTCAAAATTGCAATTTTGGGGGTCCTGCTTATAATTCCAGGCCACAAACAGATACTGTCATCAGTTTGTGAACAAATCGCAGCTCTGGTTTCACATTATTATTATTTTTTTTACAGTAATGTTTGTTTTATTTTGTGAGTCAGAGGATTTTGTTAAGCTCCAGGTGTGGTTGGCTAGATCTCCTCCAGGGGCTCAAGAATTCTAAAACCTGCTCCCTGTCTTTTCGTATTGCTGCTGGTTTTACTAGAAAAGTCGGGGCACTCATGAGCAGGCACACGGTCAGGGCACTGACCAGGCAGGTCAGAAGCAAGGTCAGAGGTCTGTTCTGCTTTCTTGTCTCTGAAGCCTGAACAAAACTCCTTCCACTTAATTTCTCTAATACCAACACCAGTGTACTGGGCAGTGTGCTAAGGACTGCAGAGGAGTTTTTTAGAGCTGTGCATGGATCCCCTTAGTAGATTTGGGGGAGGGGTACTCCATCCTGCCTCTGCTACTCTGTATGACGTTTAATAAGGAAAATCTTCTAACTGGTACTTTCCTAACACGTGGAAAGAGGCTGATGCAACATGGTATTGACAGCTGTGCTCGATCTTGTGGCTCTGAGTTAACCTTGCCTCAAGTGTGAGAGATGAACCTGATTAGTGGGATATCTGTGTGGAAGTGATTGATGATTACATATTATCATTATCAGTGAGGAAATGATGAAAGTTTATAGAATTATGACAAGTATTTGGAGTTTTGCAACACTTGGCATGTCAGATTTCTAAAATTTGTAGCTTTTAGACACTTAAATCTGCATGTGTGCTTGCTAGTACATCTGGGTTCTGTAGCCTCACAAATGAAGTCATGGTTCCTGCCTATAACTGTATCCTTAGAGGGGATGGCCCTTACAGCAAATCTTTCATAGCTAGGCATTAGCAGGTGCTCAGTAAATACTGATGGTAAATTGAAGGGAATTATTGAAACCCATTGACTGACAGCCCTGTAGGAGACAGGACCTGGTCCCTATCCCCAGGCAATCCCCAGTGTGAGGGGAGATCACAGCTCTTGAGCTGAGGAACCTCCAATCTGATAGAAGCCTGCTCATCACCATCTTTAAGTACCTAATCTTCATATTTGCATTCTCATGACTGAGTGTTGACAACCTACCTGAGGAAAAAAGGGCCATGGATGGCTTGTAAAGAATAAAATGGACACTAGGGCAGGGGTTCAGGAACACTGATAAGTCAGGCATAGAACTTGCAAGCCTTGTGGTGTTTATATTCAATGGGAAAAATTTTCTCTTTGTCACAGACCAGGAGGCATCTCAGAGCCCCAGACACCCCCCTGGGTTGCCATTTGTCTCCTCTCTCCAGCCCTCCTGGTCAGCAGTTTCTGTTACTTAGAGATCGGGCAGAAGGACAGCACCATAGCAGTTCCTAGCTGCTGGAATTCCTTCTCTAAGAAGCTTCCCTGGGTTCATCCCAACCACTGTTTCCATCTCTCTTGCCACTTTCCCCTTCAAAGGTCTTAAGGAATGATTGTACCTTTATAGCCTGCTAGTGATGCAACCAGAAGGCTTGTCCCCTTTGTCAAGTTGCCACTGACAAACCTTGAGATCAGGGTCTTCTTTAGTTCTTGACGGCCCACTGGGACCTTCTCAGGATATGTTTACTCTTGAGACGTGTCTCTTTCAGGTGTTCCTGGAGCTCATACTTGCAGGGAGGAGGAGGACGGCGACTGAGATGTTCTGCATTCCCAAGGAGCTTGCAGCATGTGTGGTGAGCCATGCACTTAGGGACTTCCTGTCTGGACAGACTCTTGGGTTTATGGACCGCTGTCACGTGTCTTATTCATGTCTCATAACCGTCCTGTGTGCTTGGGGATATGTTATCTTCATTCCCCAGCTGAGGAAGTGCCTCATGGAGGCCAATGCAATTGTTCAAATTCCCAAAGCCAGGATTTGGACTCGGTTCTTTTGATATTAAACATTGTGTTCTTTCTAAGTACTGTATACTTCTTCTTTTGGATCGATGTGGGCAGAACAAAGGGATTGCACCCCCTCTTCTTCCATGTCAGGCTCAGGTTTGTGCCCTCTGGGAAGTAGGGGACAGAGGAACCTTATATGGGCTCTCCTAGCTTTCCAGGGACTCTTGTATGCATTGCTGGATGGCAGCAGCTGGAAAGACAGTGGAAGTCATCCAATCAGCTTCTGTTATTTGTAGAAGTGGATGACAAGCCCAAAGCCCAGAGAGGCTAACGCACTTCCCAAGGCCACACAGAAGGGCCGGAGCAGAACCTGAGTCTCTCCTCCCAGCTCAGTACTCCTGCTGCAGATCCAAGTGGTGACTCTCTGCTTTCTCCTGACAAGAGTACCTCCAGGTGTTGGCAGTGAGATCAGAGAGTTGTCAAAATGACAGTAAAAGTCTTTCAGAGCTGAGCAGACACACTCAAGGAAGCTGCTGGGCCTGTGTGCTCTAGCCTCTGGGCCTGGAAATTAACTGCTGATGTCATGAAGCCTTTCACAGGTGGGCAGCTGCTCTGTAGCCTGAGGGCTCAGGGCCTACTTCCTGGGCTTACCCATAAAGTTTATAGCAGGGAGGAGCAGTGAGCAGCATTTGTGGGTCTAATCTCCTGCCCTGAGATAGGCAATGTCACTTGACCCCTCTAAGGACTTTCATACTTGGTGGTGATAGCAGGTCCAAGCATGCTGGCTCTTTGACCACTGTCTCCACTGTTGTCTGTGGGTGGATAATCCAGGTTGTTTTAACTGAATCCCAAGTCAAATGGAATCTTGGAAATCAATATGATACAGAGGGAAAAGCAAAAGCATTTCAAATCTGTAGCCTTAGAGGCTTTTTGGCCTAAAGGTTTAATCCTAGCATTTTTTCCTTTGTTTAAATTATTTTTTATTGAAATATAGCTGCTTTGCAATGTTGTGTTAGTGTCTTACTGTACAGCAAAGTGAATCATGTATATATATATACATGATATATATATATATCATGTATCATGATATATATATATATATATATATATATCTCCCCACTTTTTTTGGATTTTCTTCCCTTTTAGGTCAACACAGAACACTGAGTAGCGTTCCCTTTTCTATACAGTAGGTTCTCATTAGTTACCTACCTTATACACAGTAGTGTATGTAAGTCAATCCCAATCTTCCAGTTCATCCTCGTAACCCTTTGGTATCCATATATTTATTCTCTACATCGGTGTCTCTGTTACTGCTTTGCAGATAAAATTGTCTATACCATTTTTCTAGATTCTACATACATATGTTAATATATGATATATGTTTTCTCTTTCTGACTTAACTTCAGTCTGTATAAGAGTCTCTAGGTCCGTCCATGTCTCTACAAGTGACCCAGTTTTGTTCCTTTTTGTGGCTGAGAAATACTCCATTGTATATTTGGATCACATCTTCTTTGCTCATTTAATCCTAGGTTTTCAGGCATGTGCTGGTTTAGGTGACCACACCAAAACACTTCTTTTCTGGGGGTCATTGAAAAGCAGGTCAAGGTGAGTGCTCCCTCCACTTTGGTTTTGAATCCTCTTTGGTATTTATGTGCTGCTTTCAGAAATTGCCTCGTCTGCCCTGGGCTTTGGGTGTAACTTCTCTCTTACTCACAAACTGTTCATAGGATTTACTACTAAAGATCAGAATCTAGATCCAGTCTCTATCTTGGCCTGGAAAGCTTGTTCCTTAGACTTTCTGGCTATTCTTAATTTTTGTTCATTCTTGGGCTTTGCTGGTGGCTCAGAGGTTAAAGCATCTGCCCACGATACAGGAGACCCAGGTTCAATCCCTGGATCGGGAAGATCCCCTGGAGAAGGAAATGGCAACCCACTCCAGTACTCTCGCCTGGAGAATCCCATGGAACGAGGAGCCTGGTAGGCTACAGTCCACGGGGTTGCAAAGAGTCGGACACTACTGAGCAACTTCACTTTCCAATGATACTCTTTATTTCAGTAGCTGAACCTGTTGAAATTAGGTGGATGACTTGGGGCAAATCTTCTCACTGCCTACAGAGTAGAAAATGTCAGTTTGGTTGGAGATTCTCTAGTGACTTCTTTCTTTTGTCTCATCCATGTGCTCAGAGAATCCCAATGTGAGAGACTATAGGACCATTGTTCACATCTGTGTAGGTTTCCAGGCTCTTTCCTTCTGCACTATGAGCACTGTCCAGACAAGATCAGATCCTCCTAAATCTCCAAATCTCCACAAGGCTGGGCCTCAGTGTGAATATTTGATAAATATTTGATCAACCAAGAAGATGATTCCAGGGCTATTATAATCTGATTTATTTTTCCGTGGAAAGTAGCTTATGTAAGCTGGCCATGGCAAACCCTTCTCCCTTGCCATCCCCCATCTTCCATCCAAGGCACCTCATTGCCCCGTTGTCTCCTGCTTTTTATTTTTCAGAATCTCCCTTGGGTCATGGCGTCCAGAGATCCTGACCACCTGCAATCCAGTGGTTAGCTTTCTGGCTGGACCTGAAGCAGCGCCAGGTGACCTGTGAGGTCTGTAGTCTCTGCTCTGTTCTGAAGAGTAGGATCAAAAACTTTTCTGAGGGCTTGGGATCAGGGAGGACCTGTGCTCTAAACCTGGACCAACCACCAGTGACTTGATTTGGGGTCAGGGAGAACCTGTGCTCTAAACCTGGACCAACCACCAGTGACTTGTGAGTCTGGGCCACACACTATCCCCCAGACCTGTTTCTTCATCCATAAGGTCAATCTGACTTAGTCCTATACTGGCTTCCTTTTGGGCAACCTCTCCTTCCCCCACCCCTGGCCAAGTCCACTCTTTGGACAGAGAGGAGGGAAAGATGAGGAGGGTCAGGGCAGTCATAGGGAAAAAACTAGATGGAATGACAAGAATCATAGGTCTCTTGGAAAAGAGCATAGAAACTCTCATATCTCCCTGGATGCCAGCCATGGGCTCAAATCAGAGGCATTTTGGGAACTTTTGTCCCTCAAGAGTATTTCGGCCCCTGAGCTAACTATGGAGGAGGAGGAAGGGGGACAGCAGGAGGGCTGGGTGAGGAAAGTTGGCCTGTGTTATGAGTAACATTTGCAGCGTATCATTACCCAAGGTGGATGTAATTACATTGGATTAAGAAAGGCATGTGAACACACTGGGTTGCTTTAGAACCTCCTGCAATTAACATCTATTCTTTTGGGTCTCAGAGGAAGGATTAATTTGGCTCCTGAATGTTCCTTTGCAGCGAATCCCTTGGTGGTGGAACTGGCCTTCTTACCCTCTAGTAGTGAGTTATTCTGCTGTAAAATACAAATGAAAAAAAAAAAAAAAAAAGAAAAAAGCCTCACTACAAATAATTTGAAAACAAAGCAAAGAAAAATAAGTAAGTAAAGTCGCTCAGTCATGTCCGACTCTTTGTGACCCCATGGACTATAGCCTACCAGGCTCCTCCCTCCATGGGATTCTCCAGGCAAGAGTACCGGAGTGGGTTGCCATTTCCTTCTCCAGGGGATCTTCCCAACCCAGGGATCAAACCCCGGTCTCTTGTATTCCAGGCGGATAGTCGCTTATAATTCCAGTATTCAGATAGAACTGGTGTTAAGGTTTTGGTGGTTATTTTTATCTTGCTCTTTTTTCTTTTCATTTATCTTTCCCTTTTATATAAACTCTCAGTTTGGGGTGCTGATTTTCCATGTGACTTTGTTATCATGCGCATGCCATCGTATTCCTAAAACACCTCTGATCTGAGCCCGAGGCTGGCAGCCAGGGCGATGGGAGAGTTTCTGTGCTCTTTTCCGCGGTCTCTTAACCACTAGTTTTAGTGGCTGTGTTCCGCTGCCCATTCTGAGTCTTACTGCTTAGACCTTCCAGCTATCCTGGAACCTCTGAACCCTCGAGACCTCATTACTGAATTTTGTTGGGTCTTGGTTGGCAAGACTTTCTGGCTATTCTTAATTTTTGTTCATTCTTGGGCTTTGCTGGTGGCTCAGAGGTTAAAGCATCTGCCCACGATACAGGAGACCCAGGTTCAATCCCTGGATCGGGAAGATCCCCTGGAGAAGGAAATGGCAACCCACTCCAGTACTCTCGCCTGGAGAATCCCATGGAACGAGGAGCCTGGTAGGCTACAGTCCACGGGGTTGCAAAGAGTCGGACACTACTGAGCAACTTCACTTTCCAATGATACTCTTTATTTCAGTAGCTGAACCTGTTGAAATTAGGTGGATGACTTGGGGCAAATCTTCTCACTGCCTACAGAGTAGAAAATGTCAGTTTGGTTGGAGATTCTCTAGTGACTTCTTTCTTTTGTCTCATCCATGTGCTCAGAGAATCCCAATGTGAGAGACTATAGGACCATTGTTCACATCTGTGTAGGTTTCCAGGCTCTTTCCTTCTGCACTATGAGCACTGTCCAGACAAGATCAGATCCTCCTAAATCTCCAAATCTCCACAAGGCTGGGCCTCAGTGTGAATATTTGATAAATATTTGATCAACCAAGAAGATGATTCCAGGGCTATTATAATCTGATTTATTTTTCCGTGGAAAGTAGCTTATGTAAGCTGGCCATGGCAAACCCTTCTCCCTTGCCATCCCCCATCTTCCATCCAAGGCACCTCATTGCCCCGTTGTCTCCTGCTTTTTATTTTTCAGAATCTCCCTTGGGTCATGGCGTCCAGAGATCCTGACCACCTGCAATCCAGTGGTTAGCTTTCTGGCTGGACCTGAAGCAGCGCCAGGTGACCTGTGAGGTCTGTAGTCTCTGCTCTGTTCTGAAGAGTAGGATCAAAAACTTTTCTGAGGGCTTGGGATCAGGGAGGACCTGTGCTCTAAACCTGGACCAACCACCAGTGACTTGATTTGGGGTCAGGGAGAACCTGTGCTCTAAACCTGGACCAACCACCAGTGACTTGTGAGTCTGGGCCACACACTATCCCCCAGACCTGTTTCTTCATCCATAAGGTCAATCTGACTTAGTCCTATACTGGCTTCCTTTTGGGCAACCTCTCCTTCCCCCACCCCTGGCCAAGTCCACTCTTTGGACAGAGAGGAGGGAAAGATGAGGAGGGTCAGAGGCAGTCATAGGGAAAAAACTAGATGGAATGACAAGAATCATAGGTCTCTTGGAAAAGAGCATAGAAACTCTCATATCTCCCTGGATGCCAGCCATGGGCTCAAATCAGAGGCATTTTGGGAACTTTTGTCCCTCAAGAGTATTTCGGCCCCTGAGCTAACTATGGAGGAGGAGGAAGGGGGACAGCAGGAGGGCTGGGTGAGGAAAGTTGGCCTGTGTTATGAGTAACATTTGCAGCGTATCATTACCCAAGGTGGATGTAATTACATTGGATTAAGAAAGGCATGTGAACACACTGGGTTGCTTTAGAACCTCCTGCAATTAACATCTATTCTTTTGGGTCTCAGAGGAAGGATTAATTTGGCTCCTGAATGTTCCTTTGCAGCGAATCCCTTGGTGGTGGAACTGGCCTTCTTACCCTCTAGTAGTGAGTTATTCTGCTGTAAAATACAAATGAAAAAAAAAAAAAAAAAAAAAAAAAGCCTCACTACAAATAATTTGAAAACAAAGCAAAGAAAAATAAGTAAGTAAAGTCGCTCAGTCATGTCCGACTCTTTGTGACCCCATGGACTATAGCCTACCAGGCTCCTCCCTCCATGGGCTGCTCCAGGCAAGAGTACCGGAGTGGGTTGCCATTTCCTTCTCCAGGGGATCTTCCCAACCCAGGGATCAAACCCCGGTCTCTTGTATTCCAGGCGGATAGTCGCTTATAATTCCAGTATTCAGATAGAACTGGTGTTAAGGTTTTGGTGGTTATTTTTATCTTGCTCTTTTTTCTTTTCATTTATCTTTCCCTTTTATATAAACTCTCAGTTTGGGGTGCTGATTTTCCATGTGACTTTGTTATCATGCGCATGCCATCGTATTCCTAAAACACCTCTGATCTGAGCCCGAGGCTGGCAGCCAGGGCGATGGGAGAGTTTCTGTGCTCTTTTCCGCGGTCTCTTAACCACTAGTTTTAGTGGCTGTGTTCCGCTGCCCATTCTGAGTCTTACTGCTTAGACCTTCCAGCTATCCTGGAACCTCTGAACCCTCGAGACCTCATTACTGAATTTTGTTGGGTCTTGGTTGGCTCCCTGATAGGCTGCTGGTGGGACTTTATATGTAGGATGGCTGCACAGTAGCTGAGGAGAAGAAAGGTTTGTCGTGTGAGTACCATCCTCCCCCTCTAGTTCTCATCTCCCCTGACTCTCCGTGTGCAGGACCCAGTGCCTCAGTTTTCCTAGACTCTGTCTAGTTCCACAGTGTCGTTGTTTCTGTCCAGAGGTTTTCATCTTGTCTTCTTCAATGTCGTCTTCTCTTCATAGGCTTCTGGGTCACCATTCCCTTGGGAACGTGTGATCTGAAGCAACGTCTTTTCTTTTAATGTGTATGTGAGAGGATATTGGAGGGGAGGCCATGGGGAGGGCAGAGGAATATGCATTTGGAAAAAAACCTCACCAGTGTAATGGGAGCTGAGCGCCTGAGGGGGCCAAGGGAGGCAGAGAAAGGAAGCAGCTGGAAAATTCTTGGAAGAGTTGAGTTTCATGTTAGGATTGGAAAACAGTGAAAACCACAGATCGGTTTCCCCAGATTTAGGCTTTGGGCTTTGTATTGCCTTCGTGTGTACGTGTGTACGTGTGATATGTGTACATAAGTCTATGTCGTTCTGTCTCCTCTCCCTGTGTCTGACTCTTCCTGGTAGAACCTGTTCCCCCTCTCCTTGGACAGGATTGTGGGCACTCCTTCTTGGCCCTGAGATTGCTCTCGACCCTCACTTATTAGCCAGCTCTCAGTGTCCGTGACAACAGTATTGTGTGTGTGGGACTGACCCACATCTGGCATCACAACCTGTTTCTCTAGCCACGGCAGTGGATTTGCTCTATTATGTCATTCTTCTGTTCAAAATCTTCGGTGTCCCCACATCAGGATGAAGCCTAGGTTTCTTAGTTCAAAGGCCTTTTGTGGTTCAGTTTCTTCTCAACTCTGACTGTTCCCCTTATACTCATAACTCAGTCGCTTCATTTGTGTCTGACTCTTTGTAACCCTATGGACTGTAGCCTTCCAGGCTCCTTGACCATGGGATTTTCCCTGCAGGAATACTGGAGTGGGTTGCCATGTCCCTTTCCAGGGGACTATTCCCCTAGAGAAGTATTTTGCTTCAGAGAGATTCAGACCCTTTCCTCTGCTGAGCCACGTTATGTTTGTACTTTTTCTGGAGATTTTCCCTGCACCTGTGAATGCCCCTCTTCCTTAATGTGCCAAACTTCTATTTTCCTTTCAACATCCTATTACATATCACTCCTCCAGGAAAGTTTCCCCAGTACCCCAGTCTGATGGCGAGAACACTTCGCCTTGCAGGACAGGACCCTGTCTCCCACTAGACTGAGGTCTTCTTGAAGGGGGCACCAAGTCTGGATCACTGTCCTGCACATCAAGCATTCAGCACAGTGTTTGGCACAGTCCACAGGGAAAGCGTGTAGAATGGATGGATGAATGAATGAATTGCTCTTCATGTGCCCACTCCTAGAATTGTCAGTGACCTGGATAGCAGCTGTTTTAGCCTGGGTGGGGTAGATATTAATTCTTCATCCTATTTTTACCTCTCCAACAGGACTGTTTGCTCCTGCAGGTCAGGGATGGCATTGTAGCTCTTAGTGAACCCGGAGCCTGTGGACACACTAGGCTCTAGTCAGTGTTTATTGAAAAGAGAAGAAAAAAAAGAAAAAGAATGAGATAGAGAATGGAGGAAAAGAGAGTGAGAAGGGACCACAGGATTGTTTCAGGATTTATAACAATGCTGGTTTGTATTTGGTCTGAATGTCTTTCTCTCTCTATCCAAATTTGGGTTCTCTGACCTAATTCTGGCAACTCCAAGAAATTACACGAGGCCCCTAAAGGGGGCCTTGGGGAGATAATTGAGATTAGATAGTTTTAGAAGTTTTAAAGTGAATATCAGGATAGGCTTTTGAATTATACATCAATAATTGATTTCATTATCAATATAGTTAATATATGTTAACCTACAAATACCCATCCTTAGAGGTTAATATACTCATGTGGATGTGAGATAAGTACGAATGTGAGAGCTGGTCTATAAAGAAGGCTGAGCACTGAAGAACTGATGCTTACAAATTGTGGTATTGGAGAAGACTCTTGGAAGTCCCTTGGACTACAAGGAAATCAAATCTTTAATCCTAAAAGGAATAAATCAACTCTGAATATTTATTGGAAAGGCTGTTGCTGAAGCTGAAGTTCCAATACTTTGACCACTTGATGTGATGCTGGGAAAGATTGAAGGCAAAAGGAGAAGAGGGCAGCAGAGGATGAGATGGTTAGAGGGGGTCACTAACTCAATGGACGTGATTTTGCAAAATGTCGGACACGACTTAGTGACGGAACAATAACACCACCACTCATCCTTTCTCTTAGAGATAAAACTCTTTCTCCTTCTCTTCCCTTCTTCTTTCCAAACAGGGTAGAGAGAATAATGAGCACCTGATTGAGGTATGAGATGTTACTCAAGGTTACAGAAGGCATTATGGATGCAAGATAGACACCAGAGGAAAATCTCTTTTTGTTTTTCCTATGGGAAGAGGTGAAGAGGTAAGTAGGTGGGTCCTGGGGAAGGAGAGATAGACCAACAAGAAAGAGATTCTAACAGGATTATGAGTCAAAGCAAGAATGCTCAATTTCTGTGCCATAAAATTTGCCAATAGAATTAAAAGAATAATTCAAGCATGTGAAAATACTTGCTTGATTTCTGCTTGTATTGATGAAAAGATTAGCTTATTGTTAGTCAACAGGATAAAATGTTGAGATTGGCTTGAACAACTAGCCTGACTGAAATCAGCTGAGAACAACTAGAAAAACTGGCCAAAATATAAAAAGGCTTGTGTTTGAAGGCCCTGGAGAGCTTCCAAGGCAGTGAAGATTTTAGAGCCAAGATCATGGAGAGAAAGAAAGCAACGTGAGTCCTATATGCTGTGCCGCTTTTCCACTGGGAGCTTTAGAAGTTAAAGCGCCAGCCGAGAATATGATCAGAAAGTGGTGGCTAGGAGACTGAGAGGATAAACAGTCTTTAAGCTTTATCACAGAGCTTGAGGGACAGACATTGGATTCACAAAGCCAGACACCAAAGTCTATTCTGTATGTTTTCATGGCATGGTTAAACTAAGATGTTGCAAGAAAAGTTTTTCTCTTTGATGAATAGTGTGGAGAGAGTAATATAGAAGCCTGAGAGCAGCTTTTGTTAAGTTGGTAATATTTTACTTTTTGATCTATAGGCTACATTACAAAAATGTGTTCATCCTGTGATAATCCATTAAGTTTTACAGTTAAGATTGACATACTTTTATGTAAGTGCATTAACCTTGTACCGAGTGTATTAAAAATAAAATCAATGATACAAAATTTGGCTGTCAAAATATTTATAGATATATATTAATATCTGATTAAATTATTCATGCATTTACTTGCTCTCTGTGATTCATTATGATGTTTTGCTCCTCATAATCCCCACTGGGTCCTATGTGGATTACAGAAGAGTTACATACAGTGAGGTGCGCTTGCCACTGCTGAATCACGTGTTCTCCTCATTTTAGTAGCTATGCACTACAGTTTTTTTCTCTTAGGAAAATACTGAAGTTTGTGCTAAACTGTGTGTTTGGATACTGAGTTCTTTTCTTACTAATCTTGGAATTTGAGGTAAGTCACTTGACTTTACCTTAAAACAAGATATAAAATAATATCAACCTCACAATTATTGGGTTAGCATATCAGAAGGCCAAATTCTAACCCTAGAGCATGAATGAATTTCATTTTTTAAACTCTTTATTGGAGTATAATGGACTTAGCCTTCTTCAGTGGCTCAGTGGTAAAGAATCTGCCTGCAGTTCAGCAGACACAGGAGATGTTGATTGCTTCCCTGGGTCGGGAAGATCCTCTGGAGGAGGAAATGGCAACCCACTCCAGTATTGCTTGGGAAAATCCCATGGACAGAGGAGCCTGGGGGGCCACAGTTCATAGGGTTGTAAAGTCAAACATGACTGAGAGCATACATACATCCACTTAGATGATTTACATTGCTGTGTTAGTTTCAGGTTCACAGCAAAGTAAACCAGTTATACATATATATATATCCCCGCTCTTTTTTAGTGGAGAAGGAAATAGCAACCAGCTCCAGTATTCTTGCCTGGAAAAATCCCACGGACAAAGGCGTCTGGTGGGTTACAGTCCATGGTGTCACAAGAGTTGGATACAACTTGGTGACTAAACCACTCTTTTTTAGATGCTTTCCCCATGTAGGCCATTACAGAGTACTGAGTAGAATTCTGTGTGCATTTTAGTTTTTTAAATAATAAACATTTTTCTTTAGATTTTTATATAATACCTAGTACTGTCTACAAGTCTATAGGAGATTTTTTCATTCACAGTTGGATGTTTACCTCCAGTTTCTGAATTTCAGAGTCCCTGAGGTCAATGATACATTTCACTTGGAATTATCTTCCTCCAGAAAATATGAGAATGAACATTCTTAATTGGGAGAAAGGATTAGGAAATTCAATCTGGGAATATAAACCACTCAGTTGAATGCTTGCAAAGGAGAAGCAAGAGAAGAGGTACTTTCCCTCCCTATCCCCATTCCTCTCTTGAAAAAGTGACTTATGTTTGAAGATTGTGGGGAGAGGTAGGAAATATTTACTATACAGGTGTAAATATATAACTGGGTGATAATTTGCAGAGAATGAAGAAAATGCTATTTAAATGTTATTTCTGACCTTTAAAAAGATCTTACTGAACTTAATATTTTCACTTATTTGCTAAATATTTGTCAAACTAAAATTTTATTTTAATCATTTCTTCATGCCATGAATAGAATGCATTAAGGTGATATTTTATAACACTTGATATATTTTCCAGAAATGTTTATAGCTATGTACTACTTTTAATGTGTATTAGAACAAGCATTATAGATTTATAAGGTTTATGGATATTATTATGGATATCCATATAGTCAAAACTATGTTTTTTCCAGTAGTCATGTATGGATATGAGAGTTGGACCAGAAATAAAACTGAGCACCAAAGAACTGATGCTTTTGAACTGTGGTGTTGGAGAAGACTCTTGAGAGTCCCTTGGACTGCAAGGAGATCCAACCAGTCCATTCTAAAGGAGATCAGTCCTGGGATTTCTTTGGAAGGAATGATGCTAAAGCTGAAACTCCAGTACTTTGGCCACCTCATGTGAAGAGTTGACTCATTGGAAAAGACTGTGATGCTGGGAGGGATTGAGGGCAGGAGGAGAGGGGATGACAGAGGATGAGATGGCTGGATGGCATCACTGACTTGATGGACGTGAGTTTGAGTGAACTCCAGAAGTTGGTGATGGACAGGGAAGCCTGGCGTGCTGCAGTCCGTGGGGTCACAAAGAGTCGGACACGACTGAGCAACTGAGCTGAACTGACAGGTAACTAGGTCTCACATGCCACAAGGAAAGATTGAGTACAAAAGGAGAAGTAGGCAGCAAAGGTTGAGATTGTTAGGTAGTACCACTGATCACTAACTCAATGGACATGAGTTTGAGCATACTGTGGGAGATGGTGAAGGACAGGGTAGCCTGGCATGCTGCAGTCCATGGGGTCACAAGGAGTAAGACACAACTGAGCGACTGAACAACGACAATGGACATTATTGCTTAGAATGAGGAAACAGAAAGTAATATGCAATCATATACTTTTTCCAATAAATTTGGCTAAGTAAACACAGTGAGTCAACCTAGAGAAAAGTATTAATAATACAGAGGATGCATGGATATGGGGAAACTTATGAAGGAGGTCTGTAAATTACTGAGGTTTCAGAAACCCTAGACTACTATGTGGACCCTACTGCCTCCATTTGGAGGGTTCCAGACATCCTCCTGGTTTATGTAGACTGCGCTGTAGAAGTCTGGTCGCCATGTTTAGTTAGGACAGAGGGAAGGGTCAGAAGCATGAGGGCAAGTCCACCTCCATCTCTCCTTGACCTGAGGGAGATGCGGATTCAGGAGCATCTGTTTTTGGAGGTAGGCCAGAGAAGACACACTTACTTCAGACACAATAGTACCACTGATCACTAACTCAATGGACATGAGTTTGAGCATACTGTGGGAGATGGTGAAGGACAGGGTAGCCTGGCATGCTGCAGTCCATGGGGTCACAAGGAGTAAGACACAACTGAGCGACTGAACAACAACAATGGACATTATTGCTTAGAATGAGGAAACAGAAAGTAATATGCAATCATATACTTTTTCCAATAAATTTGGCTAAGTAAACACAGTGAGTCAACCTAGAGAAAAGTATTAATAATACAGAGGATGCATGGATATGGGGAAACTTATGAAGGAGGTCTGTAAATTACTGAGGTTTCAGAAACCCTAGACTACTATGTGGACCCTACTGCCTCCATTTGGAGGGTTCCAGACATCCTCCTGGTTTATGTAGACTGCGCTGTAGAAGTCTGGTCGCCATGTTTAGTTAGGACAGAGGGAAGGGTCAGAAGCATGAGGGCAAGTCCACCTCCATCTCTCCTTGACCTGAGGGAGATGCGGATTCAGGAGCATCTGTTTTTGGAGGTAGGCCAGAGAAGACACACTTACTTCAGACACACTGTGAAATAGGCTGCATATCCTCTGGGACCCTAGTCCTATGGCTTGTGCCTCAGCTTCTGTTCTGCCTTCAATTCATTCTCAAAAATGGGTTGTGATGAGACCCTGGGGACTGAATCAGTGTCAGGAAACGTGAGGCAGCCTCCCAGGGTCATCACTAGCTGGCTGTGGTCACGTGATGTGACTGAATCTCTCCGAGTCTGTCTCCTCATGTGTAAAATGGTTTTGCTCTGTCTGTGTTTTGTGGATGTTGTGAAGATTAAAAAAGATCTATTATTCTGGAAAGTGATTAGAAAATAGTGTTTGATTAGATGTTTGTTGAATTCAAGAAAAGATTGTACAGTTCATTTAAATCAAAGTATAGACATCTGATAGTAGTTCAAATGGGTCTTCACTGGGACACACAGTTTATTAGGATCAAATTATAGTGGAAAGGATGAAGCTCTTATGGTGAAATGTCAGGAGTCCTTGAGAGGATGACAGTGGACAAGAGATCAGGGGAAATCTTTCTGGGCAGATTTTCTCCATGGGTTTACCTTCCTTAGGGTTGGAGGTTTGACTAGCCGGCCCCTTTGTCCACTCTTCTCCCATGTTCTGCTCTGAGTCACTCATTAGGTACCGAACACTATTATTACCAATCATAGCAACTACTGTTTGTTGAGCACATACTATGTGACAAACACTATGTTAAATACTCTAGTATTTATTAATTTAAACCTCACCACACCCTGATGGACTATTACCCACATTCTACTGATGACAAAAGTGAGGTCTGGGGAGCATAAAGGCCGTGCTCAAGGTCATACACTCCGAAGTAACTGAGCAGGATTACAGGCAGGTCTGTCTGACTCCAAAACTCAAGCTTTTCAAACTCTTCCATCCTGTGTGACACAATTCTGCGTCAACATCTAGCATTAGCTAGTATTTCCTGAGAGCTGTCCAGTTGTCTCATATTGCTCTAAACAGGGACAAAGTACACATACACAAATCTCCTTTCAGGCCAAAATGTCTGAGCATCCCAGAAAACAAGTATCTTTAGAAGCTGGAATTCAGGCTAATTAAGCTTCCATGATAAGATAAGGGAAACCACTGTGGCTCCCTCCATAGGGGATGTCCAGGGTTTCAGACCCCAAGTCAACCTGGCTTTGGGTTGGATGGAAAAGAGGCTCTCAGCCAAGTCAGATATTACCCATCCCATAAAGCCTCTTGTAACACTAGGTACCTCTTTTCTGAACCCCTAGAATATTCTGAGCTTATGATTATTATTTAAAAAATCATTTTCTGTATTGTGTTTACACTATATGTTAATATCTGTCTCCCTTTTTGGACTAAGATCTCCTTGAGGGTAGAACTGAAACTTGATCACTGAACCTCCAGTACTTAGCCCAGTGTCATATAGTGGTGCCCTGTAGAGGTGGGTTAAATAAAATGAAGGAAACATCATAACCAAGGTGATTGAACCCAACAGGGAGCAGGTAATCAGAATTTGGAGAGAATAAAGTATAAAAGGAAAGAGTAATAACTTTAGGAGATTCTTGCAATTTGTGGCCTGAGGAGGATGTTATTTCATCAGAAGATGAGCTTGTCCTGGTGAGTAGGTCATCCAGTGCTGGTTGGGAGCCTTTAGGGGCACCACTAACTTCAGTGTCATTATCATCACCACTTAAGATTTGGCTACAGAAAAACATACGGAAGCCATACTTCATCCTGAGCCTTGCTTAAGCAACTAAGCCTGTGTGCTGCAACTCCTGAGCCCGAGCTCTAGAGCTGCAGCTCCTGAAGCCTGAACACCTGGAGACGGTGCTCTGCAGTGAGAAGCCGCCACAATGAGAAGCCCTTGCAAAGCAACCAAGTGTAGCCTCTGCTCCCCGCAACTAGAGAAAGCCCGAGCAAAGCAACGAAGATCCAGTGCAGCCAAAAATACAATAAATAAACATTGTTAGGAAAAAAAATGCCTATCATTATGCCTAAACTCCCAGTGACTCAAATGTGAGACAACAGAGATGCTTCCGATGGAATTAACTGGTTCAAGTTCAACATAATTGTTGTCTTGCTGGAATGAGTGTCAGAAATGCCAGTGAGTTCCAGAGATTCCGTGGCTGTTGTGGTGGCTCTGTTTAGATAGTCTGTTATAGACACAGTGATTTGTTTTTCTTTAAAATATATTGTTTCTGATCCCCAACCCTAATTGCGCACCTTACTATCTGTGGGAGAACAGGCTGAGTATCCCTCTGCAGGGCTCAGTGTCTGTGGGGGTGTTGAACAGGTGTGGCTATTGGGGCCTGGCTGCCATCACTGGAATGTGGCTTCACACTCCTACTTGTTGACTTCTCCAGGGAGGAGATGACAGCTAGCAGGGCCAGGCTTTCATAGGTCTGGCCAAGGCTTGCCTACGGTGGGCTAAGAGACTCTAAGAGCCTACCTTGGCAGACTTACCTTATTTTTCTTTCCATTCTTCATTCTTTCAGAGGCATATGGGAAATTGTCATAGTGACAAACCAGAAATACAATAGACAAGGGAGGCGGAGATCCAGAACAGACAGCTGTGACTGGGGAGGGATGAATCGAGTCCTATAGACCTGTCTGGGAAGTTTCATCCTAGTTGCTGCCCTCATTCCAGTTCACATACCCTCCCTTCTGCTTGTCCTAACCCAAAGGCTGAAGCAAAAATAGAGGAGGGATTTTGGTCTCACACACAGGTAATCAGCCCCAGATTTAGATTGCTTTTTGCAATATGCCTAGTTTTAACCTAACACCTCTATTTTCATTATCTCCAGCCCCATTGCCACCATGTATAGAATGTCGTTCTTTTCCATAGGACATCAAATGCCAAATACTATATGTTACCCTCTGTTACAAAAGCATCGTGTTACGACGTCCCCAGTACCATCACTGCCAGCTCTGCTCATTCTCACCATTAGCACCACTACCTCCACTAGCTCTGTCACTTCTCACACCTTCACCACGTCCACCAACACCACCACACTGCCAGCTCCACTGATTCTCAGCATCACTGCCCTTTCCACCACCTCTGTTGCCTTCCTCATCCCCACTGTCGCTACCCCCACTGCCGTGGCCTAGATCATATTCAGCAGCTTTAGGACCTCCATCACTGTCGTCCCCCTCGACAGTGCACCATAATTGCCGCAGCCCCTGTGGCACCATCCATTCTCTTCTTATGACCGCTGCCCCTGCCATCGCCACTGCTTCTCATTCTCACCAGCACTACAGCCAGTACAGAGAGGAGAAGACTTAAGGGTTGCTGAAGAGCCGTGTTTACACAATTAGAAGAGAAGAATAGATCAAGTTACTGAGTATGGGTAAAGAAGCCAGGGTTAGAAAAATGGATGGAATTAAAAGGAATTATAATGACAGCTGGATAAATGTCAGCAATGTTTTTCATGGACCTAGGGGAGATAAAGCCTTTGACTGTGCGGATCACAATAAAGTGTGGGAAATTCTTCATGAGATGGGAAGACCAGACCACCTGACCTGCCTCTTGAGAAATCTGTATGTAGGTCAGGAAGCAACGGTTAGAACTGGACATGGAACAACAGACTGGTTCCAAATCGGGAAAGGAGTTCATCAAGGCTGTGTATTGTCACCTTGCTTATTTAACTTCTTTGCAGAGTACATCATGAGAAATGCTGGGCTGGAAGAAGCACAAGCTGGAATCAAGATTGCCCAGAGAAATATCAGTAGCCTCAGATATGCAGATAACACCACCCTTATGGCAGAAAGTGAAGAACTAAAGAGCCTCTTGATGAAAGTGAAAAAGGAGAATGAAAAAGTTCGCTTAAAGCTCAACATTCAGAAAACGAAGATCATGGCATCTGGTCCCATTACTTCATGAGAAATAGATGGGGAAACAGTGGAAACAGTGGCTGACTATTTTTTTTTGGGTTCTAAAATCACTGCAGATGGTGATTGCAGCCATGAAATTAAAAGATGCTTACTCCTTGGAAGAAAAGTTATGACCAACCTAGACAGCATATTTAAAAAGCAGAGGCATTACTGTGCCAACAAAAGTCAGTCTAGTCAAGGCTATGGTTTTTCTAGTAGTCGTGTATGGATGTGAGAGTTGTACTGTAAAGAAAGCTGCTGTTGCTGCTGCTAAGTCGCTTCAGGTGTGTCCAACTCTGTGTGACCCCATAGACGGAAGCCCACCAGGCTCCCCCGCTTCTGGGATTCTCCAGGCAAAAACACTGGAATGGGTTGCCATTTCCTTTTCCAATGCATGAAAGTGAAAAGTGAAAGTGAAATCGCTGAGTCGTGTCCGACTCTTTGTGACCCCATGGACTGTAGCCTACCAGGCTCCCTCGTCCATGGGATTTTCCAGGCAAGAGTACTGGAGTGGGTTGCCTGAAGAATTGATGCTTTTGAACTGTGTTGGAGAAAACTCTTGAGAGTCCCTTGGACTGCAAGGAGATCCAACCAGTTCATCCTAAAGGAGATTAGTCCCAAGTTTTCATTGGAAGGACTGATGTTGAAGCTGAAACTCTAATACTTTGGCCACCTCATGCGAAGAGCTGACTCATTGGAAATGACCCTGATGCTGGGAAAGATTGAAGGCAGGAGGAGAAGGGGACAACAGAGGATGAGATGGTTGGATGGCATCACCAACTCAATGGACATGGGTTTGCTTAAACTCTGGGAGTTGGTGATGGACAAGGAGGCCTGGTGTGCTGCAGTCCACGGGGTCACAAAGCAACTGAACTGAACTGAACTGAGCTTACAGGAGACAAGGGGACTTCCCAGGTGGCACTAGTGGTAAAGAACAAGTCTGCCAATGCAAGAGACATAGGAACTTGGGTTTGATCCATGGATTGGGAAGATCCCCTGGAAGAAGGCATGGCAACCCACTCCAGTATTCTTGCCTGGAGAATCCCCATGGACAGAGAAACCTGGTGACAGTCCATAGGGTCACAAAGAGTTGGACACAGGTGAAGAAACATAGTATGCATGCACACAGGGCTGACATACGGATGAGAAGTTTTATGATAAAATCTGGAGTAACGTGGATCCCAGAGTTTGCTTGCCTAAGGTGACAATGAATACTCATTGACACTTGAATCCCTGCTATAGAATCCCTTAAGAGTTGCGATGTAAGGTATTTATCTTCGATCCTTATAGTATGTGGGGATGCATTTAATCCTGAATCATCTGGTTCCTCTGGCAATTTTTATAAGTTTCTGATCATTCTACAATACTGAAATACATTATCTTTTAAAAATTTAGGACATTTTAGATTGGGATGATATTCTTCCTGGTCATCCTTCCCAGTCCTTGTTCCTAAATCTTTGTTGCTTTTGCACAGGCAACCAGAGTTATAATTTGGTATGATTTTTTTGGTAGGTCATTTTCTTGCCATTATATACATACATATTTAGAAACAATATAGGATTGTATGTACATTTTACATGAATAGCATACTTTATGTGTCTTTCTGCCCCTTGTTTTTTTTTTTTTTTTCACTCAACAATAAATTAGTGGACTAACTAAGAGGATGAACTCTGGTGCCAGACTGCCTGGATTCACATCATAGCTTTGTCACTTGCTATGTGCACTATCTAAATTATTACACTCCCTTAGTCTCCAGTTTCCTCCTTTGTTAATTGGGATTATAGCATACCGATACCCATAGAGTTCTTGTGAGGATTAAATGAGTTAATTTAATGTAAGCAGTTATTATGTAAGCACAGTTTATTTAACCATTCCTAAGTGGATGGACATAGAGATTGCTCCAATTTTCATTAATGCAAACAAGGCTTTCATGTACATTTTTATATATGCCACATATACATGAATGATAGTTTTTCAAAGGGAGAGAAGTAAATTAGCTGTATTTATAATTTTAAAGGCTTTATTAGAAAAACATAATTATAATGAGTAGATAGCTGCCTCTTGTTCCTCCCACCTGTTGGTTTCTAGTTCTACTTTCTTGAGCAGCCTGAGCCACACAGCAATTCTGAAGTAGTAGACTCCAGTGGCTAGAACTAATAATCTTAGTTAATCTGAACTTTGGGGTTAGGGTGGCAGCACATTTTGGGGAGGCTTATTAAGTATTTATGTATAATAACTCATTTAATCATGATGATATAAGTATGCTGACTACTGGGACTCCCTGGTGGCTCAGCCTAAAGAATCTGCCTGCCAATGCAGGAGAGAAGGGTTCGATCTCTGGGTTGGGAAGATCTTCTATTGGAGGAAATGGCAACACACTCCAGTATTCTTGTCTGGGAAATACCATGGACAAAGGAGCCTGGCAGACTCCAGCCCATGGGGTCGAAAAAGGGTTGGACACGACTTAGTGGTTAAACAACAACAACAACAACACTGACTATCTCCATTTTATTCCTGCAGAAATGGAGTCAAAGAGAAGCGCAACCCCATTATTCTGGGTTGCACTACTTCAAGTGGTAAATCCTTTATACAGTTATGAATGCTGAGTCCTCAGTCCACTTCTTAGTATTCTGCTAGCATACAGAAAATACTCAGCAAGTGTTAGCATTATTCTAGGGTTGACTGGTTTATTATTAAGGCTCAGAATTATTGTTCTCACCATTAACTTCACTGTCCTCAGACTGTGATTGCATTTATCTCTGGGGTCTCTTTCATTTGTCATAACAAAATGATATGAAATTGTGGTTTCAAGCTTTGGCTGACCAGTCTTGCCGATTCTACTCTATAGTCACAGACCACATTATTAACCTTTGAAAGCACTTGCTGAGATTAACCATTCCCTCCCCGCCCCCTACACACACACACTGCATTTGACCACAATGAAGATAATTGCAAATATAGTTAGATGTAAATGTGGGTGCATATAAATATTAATTTGTGATGGAGCAGAAGCTGGTGGATGTGGAGTTGAGTTATGCTAGATGCCCAGGGAAGAAGTGAATGAGAGGAACTCTGTACTTGGGACTTAAGCTCAGCTGGTTTGAAATGTTGCAGGGAGGTGGACTAGAAAAGAAACTTCCTCCTGATCCAGAAGATTGTGCCAGAGCAAGAAGAAATGGCATTCAGTCACTCACTGAACATTTATTCTGGGCTAGAAGCTGGAGATACAGCGATGAAGACATAGACCCTCCAAGAGCGCACCCGGAAGCGGAAGCGCGGGAGACAGACAACGCGGATGAGTGATTACGCTTCATGGTGATACACGGGCACACTTTCTAGGGGCGCAGAGTGGTGGGGCTCAGAGCTCGGATCCTTCAGAATATGTCAGAGGGAAGAAAGGGCAGAGGAGAATTCAAGACAGAGGAAAGGACGTGTGCGAACATCTGGGTGTACCACAGCGGAGCACGCGTAAGCTGTCATGGATTTGGGGGGACGGTGTGGATGGCGCCTGCGCGGAGTGGAGGGAGAAGCACCATGGGCTTGCCTCACCGAGGGACCTGAAAGCCTTGTTGAACACTATTGACTTTTATCTTAAAGGACGTGGGCGAGCACCGAAGAATTTTTAGAAAGGAAAGCGGTTTGATTGTATCTTAATTTATTAGCAAAGTTGTTTCCTCGAATGCTGGCCCCGAGAGGAAAAGCTGAGCTACAGGCAGGTGGGAGAGGACTTGGAGAAAAACATCGTGGGCAAAGTTCCAGGCAGGGGCTTGGCAGTGGCCTCAGAAAATGTTAGAAGGTGGAGCTTGCAATGATGATTGCTTTGACTGGCTTCCTTGTCATGTGGAACAAACAAATCAGCGAATACCTTTGCCTTGATCAGTTGTCACAGAGTTGTTTCATTTAATATTTAACTTGTGATTTTGGCATTGTTGTTACTCCCATGGGGCAGCTGAGTAAATGAAGACTCAGGGAGGCTGAGGGTGTGTGTGAGTGCTAGAGTATTCATTTGGAGCCCTGCACACCGGCCAGGAGAAGTGAGTGCAGAGTATTGTGCACAAGCTCTGATGGAATATAACTCTGTGTAGTTGCGGAAGGCAGTTATGCCCAGGGACGACTGGTTCTGCGGTAAAGCAGTCACATGGGGCTCCGTCTGAGGTCTGAGGTGATGACCAGATGTTTTGCTAAGGTGGGGTGCAGGGAGGCTCAGAGCGCTTGCGAGTCCTCCAGGCGGTTCTCCTCCCTTCAGGGCAGAGGCAGCAGGTGTGAGACCTCCAGGGTTTTCAGGGAAGGAGGGGCCTGTTTCTTTCATCACAAGGGAAGGACTAGGTCAGCATCATTCGTGGCCCCTCAGGTGCTGCCTTTCTTCTACAAAATTTTGGAAACAAACAAAAAAAAGATTTTTTAACTGCTCAGCTGTCATAATGAGTGAGGGGAGGGGCAGTGGTGAACCAGGGTACAGTACAGTCCTGCCCCACCCTGCAAGATTTCCTGCACATCAAGACCCTGGGATTCTGTAACTTGACAGGCAGCCACACCTCTGAGCTGAGAAAAGGGGGGAATGCCTTCCACACTGTAATTCTTTAGTTCTTCAGATACTTTCATGTACCTCACACAGCATGGCAGCCATCTGGACAAGGGTTTCACAAGTAAGACCTGATTTGAGCTCCACAGTAACCCTGGAAGTGGATTCTGATACCTCCCTCTAACAGATAAGAATATGTGATGCACACAATCATTACTGTCTGTTTGATGCCGTGTCATTGCTGTTCACTGCACACAGACCAGGAGCAGTTCCGGTTGCTGGGGAGACAGCAGAGAGCATGGCCACGGGGGTCTGCTCACAGGGCTATGGTGCAGGCTGCTCCCAGGATGGAAAGAGATAGTAGGCTTGAATTTGTCTGAGAAATCATGAAGTGCTGCCAGCCTCCAGGGATGTCCTGGCAGGAATAAAGGTCCAGCACACTGTTAAAGTTAGATAACCCTGTGGATTAGAAAACCTCAGAGACCCATCACTCTTGACGGCCCCACCACAGCCCTCCAGCCAGGCTGGTGACGATCTTGGCCTGCAAGGTTCTATGGATCAGACAGAGAGCTCTTACTGGTTGCCCGATTTTCACAGGCTGAGAGGGGAAGCCCTCTTGGCCATATTCCAGCTCCCCCACCATGTCTGCCTGGGGCTGGGGGGACGCTCTGCAGAGAAAGGCCAGGCGCTCATCCTGGTGTGGCTTCCCGGCTACTCTGTCCTGAATTCCTGTTCCCTGGACTTGTGCTCAAAGGTCTGAAAAGTACAAGCACATGGAGAAAGCCAGAGGGGCTTCCAAATGGACTTTACGAATTGTGATGACTTGTCATCTGCTGTTCCCTCAAATGCCTAGGTCGTGAATTGTTTATTGTATTGTATTTTGCTCATCTGTTTGTTAACATACTGTTTTCCAACCCAGAGCAAGAGGGTGCCTTTCTTACAAGTTTTGAGACAGAAATAAAAATCAGAAAGAAGGAAAGGAACACGCATCAAAGATGAGAATCAGAAAGAATAGCTTTTCTTTGTCATTTAAAAGCAAGGAACAGAGTATGCAGCTTGCTGTTGCAAAAGCAATGTATGTTTATTTAGAGCATTTGTAAAATGCACAAAACATCAATAATAAAAGCAATCTATAGGCCTAAATTACATTGTCATGACTTTATATAATTGCGTACTTGGATTTTTAAGCCTACTTTTTTCCACCGAACAATAATATGCCATTATTTTTCCACAGCTTTTTAATGACTAAATAATAAATATCCTATTGTATATTAATAGGTAAAACTCTAATTGGTTCTCTATTGCTGATGATTCACATTGTTGCCCTTTCCCTTTGTAAGAATAAGACTGTTGCAGTAAACATCCTTGCACATCTAAGTTTGGAAATACTGCCAATTGTTTCCTTAGGATGAATCCCTAGAAGCAGACTCCCTAGGGTACAGCACATCCATCACAGGTGAGGATACAGGCTTGGATCTTAGACCATTGGGACTGACTCTCAGTTCTGCCACCCGCTAACTGAATGGCCTTAGATGATCTCACAGAAAATAGTTTCCTTCCTGATGAATGTGGATAATAACAGTACTTCCTTTATTGAGTTGCTAGGAGATACATGTGTCTCAATACACATGTAAGGATAAGCCCTTAGATGATGGCCTGGCCCACGGTGAGCACAGAACTCCTGGCTGTTATTACTATTATTATTGTTGTTATCATTGCCAGTGTGTCCTCCTGAAAGTGTCCCAGTTTTAACGCCCACGAACACTGTATGAGCATGTTCATTTCCACATACCTTTGTCAACACTGGATATTCTCATTCTTCTTTTTATTTTATTGTTTGCCAGCCTGGTAGGCAAATTTGTTGCTTTAATTTTACTTTTTTGTTTACTACTGTTGATAGTTTTTTTGATGTCTTTATTGGCATTTATTTATTGATGAGTGAATTTCCTATTCATGATTTTATTCCTGTTTTGGGTAGTTTGTACATCTTTTTCCTATGGATTTCTTTAATATGTTAAGGATATTAATCTTTTCTGGTCATGTATGTTATAAATGTATCCTTTCCCAATTTTTCTTGTGTTATTTAATTTTGTTTCTGTTTGTGGGCACAGAAGTTGTATTTTCCCTCATTGTCTTTGCCTGTACTTTTTAGACCAAAAGACCACCATGAAATATATTACCTATATTTTCCCAATTTAAATTTTTTTATGACTTTTTTACTTTCAACTTTTGAATTCAAATGAAATTAATTTGTAATTTTAATAGTTAACTTTCTCACTTTTTAATTATTTATTAATTATTATAAACAAAATGATACATTCTTGGTTTTTGTTTTGTCTATCTCC
>SJYC01032676.1:0-34561 GCA_006408675.1 Madoqua kirkii | reverse complement strand
TAATTTTGTCATTTCCAAAGATAATATCAATTTTTATTAGAATTGCACTCATTTTATAAATTTATCTGGGGAGAATTGATATTTTTACTGCTTTTGCATTTTCTTACCTAGAAACATAGAAGTTGTTTCTGATTAAACAAAAGATCTTTTAAAAATGAACTTAAATGAACTTAATTTTAGAACAGTTTTAGAGTTACGGAGCGTGTAAGATAGGCTAGAAGAGTGTGTTGTCCAGAACAGCGCGGGGAATACAGCCAATATTTTGTAGTAACAGTAAACAGAGTGTAACTTTTTAAGAAGAAACTCAAACATGTTCTACTGCTGTGTTTGGGCTTCCCTGGTGGCTCAGCAGTAAAGAGTCAGCTTGCAGTGCGAGACCAGATGCATTGCAAGAGACACTGGGTTCTGTCCCTGGGCCAGGAAAGAAGAAGAAATGGCAACCCACTCCAGCATTCTTGACTGGAAAATCCCATGGACGGAGTAGCCTGGCAGGCTAAGTCCTTGGAATCCCAAGAGTCAGACACTACTTAGCTACTAACCACCCACTGCTGTATTTATTTTATTAGGCCATGCCACAGCTTGCAGGGTCTTTTTTCCCTGACCAGGGATTGAAGTTGGGCCCCCTACATTGGGTGCCTGGAATCTTAACCACTGGCCCTCCAGGGAAATCCCCGAGTGTAAACTTTAAATATTGTATATATAACAAAATAGAGTTACAGGAAGGCTGCAAAGTTGGTATAATGTTCTTGTGTATCCAGCACCCAGTTTTTCCTGTCGTTAACATCTTACTTTATCATAGTACTTTTGTCATATCTAATATTACTAACATCAACATGTTATTATTAACTAACATCTATCCTTTATTTGAATTTCATTAGCTTCCTCCCAGTGTGCTTTTTCTGTCCTGACATCCCATCCAGGACACCACATTAGTTGTCGTATCTCCTTAGGCTTCTTTAAGTTGTCACAGTATTTCAAACTTTGCTTGCTTTTGAAGATTTCGATAGTTTGAAGAGTCAGGTATTTTCTAGGATGTTCCTCAATTTGGTTTTGTCTGATTTTTTTCCATGATCACATTAAATATTGTTTTCTAGGTCATGGTAGTTAGAGCAGAAAGTCATATAGTTACGGAGCTCCTGTCTTCCTCAAAGGAGACTTTAAAAAAAAAGAAATGTCTCTCAGTGGGACCTTACAGAAAAGCCATTGGGTGATGTGAAGCACTCACTCTTTATCAAGAGGGTGGACACAAACAGAAATAGTTTCTCATGGCCTCCATTCATTAAGATCTGCATAAAATCCCAGGTCAGCACATGAAATTTCATTCCAAGGAAGGTCAGTTTTTTTTTTAATGCATTGGACTGTTTAGCTTTAGGAGAAGGAAATGGCAACCCACTCCAGTATTCTTGCTTGGAAAATTCCATGGACAGATGAGCCTGGTGGACTACAGTCTGTGGGATTGTAAAGAGTTGGACACGACTGAGTATGCACACATTTAGCCTTATACTTGTCTAACTTGTGCCCCAGATAGAACCTAGAGGGGAGGGGTAGTTAGGTAGCAACTTTCTCAGACAACTTTTACAGGGTTTAGGAGTAAGGACTCAAAGTCAGGCTGTCTGGGTGCCGGTGCTGGCTCCACCTCCTCCCTAGAGTGCTGATGTGACTTGTTTGGGGAGTCCTGATCTCAGAGGGAAGAAATGCCAGATCCCACAGTAGGGAGCTGTGGGATAGATCAGATGGGATGACAGCCCATCACAAATGGGCAGCAGTGTTGGTTATGGTCATCATTACTGTTCTCTCCAGTTGAACTTTCCAATGGGTTCTGGACCCCTGAGCTTAGAAGATACACGTTCAGATACACATCTGAGATGCTGGTGACCATGCTTCTGGATTTTGAAACTGAAAGAGTAGGGAGCAAGCTTATCATCTCTTATGAAAACTGAGAAGTCCAACCGGAGGGGGAAGCTAAGTGGAAAGGTGCCTGCTTCTGTGTGGAGCCAGGCTTTGGGGCCACCTACAGGTGAGATTTTGTCTAGGAAGCAGCTTGGGTCAGCTCTTACCCTTCCAGAGGTCCTTGACCGAGTCTCAGGTCTTTTGTCTCACAGTTCAAGAAGAGTTATTTGTCCTGAAAACAGAAAGTTTGATTGCAGAAATACCTTAGCAAGGTATTGAGCTAATTCTGAGCTGACTGGTTTCTCTCGAGATCCCTTTGTTTTCGATTAGCTGCAAATGGTCTCCGTCTCCCATCAACATCTTCACTGTCAGCCCTTTGAGGACAATGTACAAACTGGTTTCAAGGAATTGTTGAGTCAACTGAAAGAGGACCATTTTTCAGTAACGTTCAACTAATATTGATCTATATTCTCTGGTGGGCTTCCCAGGTGGCACAGTGGTAAAGAATCTGCCTGCCAGTGCAGGAGACATGAGATGCAGGTTCGATCTTTGGACTAGGAAGATCCCCTGGAGTAGGAAATGGCAACTCACTTCAGTATTCTTACCTGGAAAATTCATGGACAGGGGTGCCTGGCAGGCTACCGTCCATGGGATCGCAGAGTTAGACACTACTGAGAGACTGAACATGCACACGCACATATTCTCCGGCAACAGCTAGACTCTAGGACCCAGTGTGTCCTGGCTTTACCTGAACCATGGTATAGAGCTACATAATCCATCTTCCAGTTTTGTGTGGCCTGACAACCCAGGTTCCTTACATCCAAAAGTGTTACTACACTATTAGTGTAGTTTGAAGGAGGTGTGAAAACATGGCCATACCTACTAACACTTGGATGTGTCATGCACCTAAAAAATTGCACTCATACTGAGATTTGAGTGTTGCCAAACATTAAGGACTGAGCATTTACTTTAATTGGAGAAGGAAATGGCAACCAACTCCAATATTCTTGTCTAGAGAATCCCATGGACAGAGGAACCTGGAAGGCTACAGTCCATGGGGTCACAAGAATTGGACATGATTTAGTGACTAAACCACCACCGCCACCATTTCCTTTAAACTTATTTAGTGTCTGAGCTTATGGCTGATTTTGACCTGTAGAAACAGAATCATATTTGGGTTTCTGGGTCCATTCCTGGGCTTGGAGTCATTGTCTTGATTCATTTATATTCAGACTCTATGAGCTTGGCAGAAGCTTTGTAGGCACATACGTCAGTACCTTCATTTTATAAACGAAGGCACTGATAGCACAGGTGACTTCCACATAGGTAAGAAGGACCAGGAGTTAAGAGATCAAGCTGAAGCAAGGGTCTCAGGTCTAGTTTTTTAAAAAAGTTATAGCTCAACTGTCTCTACTTTTGTGATTTAACTTCCTCATCCACCTGGGCTGGGTTGCTCCCTCTCACCCGTGGCAATCTTTTAAGCTAGGTATTTTTCTAACATTGAGCTTCTTTTGTCCTATTTCAGCTTTTTCTGTTTTTATGTTTGCCTTACGCAGTAGACTTTTTGAGCCTTTGAGGGCATCAACTATGTCGTATTTTAAAAATAAATTCCTAGGGCTGGGCTCATCACCAGTCACAGAAGGCTCCCATTAGATGCCCACTGAATCAACGAACAGGTGAATGGGCACAACATGTCAATTTCATGAGTTATCTTTGTATTCACAGATGGCTGCAAAGCATTCTTTATACCAGGGATATATCACTAGTCTGCAGTGTGTGGAGCTGAAGATTTGATCCTTTCTCTTGGGATCTGTGCTCTTTAGCTCAAGAAGGGGAAGGGGGATTTAAAAAGTTTTTTTTTTTTTAAACTTTTTATTTTATATTAGAGTGTAGCCAATTAACAATGTTGTGATAGTTTCAGGTGGACAGCAAAGGGACTTAGCTACACATATATATGTATCTAATTTCCCCCAGGCTACCCTTCAATCCAGGCTGCCACACAACATTGAGCAGAGTCCCCAGTGCCATACAGTAGATGGGGAATTAGGTACTCTGGATTCTCACATTGTTTCTTATATGCATGAGTGATTTCCCTCTCCAGGGTTCCCCTTGATTCCTGCGTAGAACTGCTGAATGTCCAGGGTAGAAAGGACCTGAAAAGATATCAGGTAAGGGGGCTGGACAGGCTTTATATCCCTGGCTCTTGTAGCAACCTGCCCCAGAGCTGAAACCAGAAGGTCAGTAGATGGTACTGATGATCTGATTTTGGATAAAGTTGAAACAGAGTGATTCCTTTATACTATTTGAGGATGTGGGTGGAATAGTCAATGAGACCCACTTACTTTAAGCTTTAGCAATCTCTGGGGTTGTGGACACCAAGGTGGATTTGTCATCTGGAGGTTCTAGTAGGAGCAGTGATAATCATCAGCTAGTCCTTCTTGCTGCCTCACATCCAGCCCCTCCTCAGAACCTGTCAAAACACACCTTGCACAATTGTCCTCTTCTTTCAAATTCACTTGGGCCGACTCATTCTGTGAGTCAGCTCCACTGAGTAGCGTCATCACTCAAGCGTATGTGGCCTCAAGAGAGTCACCTGGAGTCTAGAGAGCTGGGCAGGGTGGCGAACAGAAGCAAGGTGAAAGACTTTGCTAGGGTGTGTGACCACAGACAGGCCCCCATTCTGGGCAGCTTGGCACCATCCTTGGTTCTTGACCACTGCTCCAACTTTGATACAAAAATCCTTGCATTTAAAATTGGGTCAGATTTAAAATATGGGTGATGGTGTTGATGATAGACTTATTAAACTGTAGTGATTATATCAAGTGTTCCATGTCTGGTTCTAACTGTTCCTTCCTGATCTCCATTTAGATTTTTCCCGGAGGCAGGTAACATGATCTGGTATTCCCATCTCTTGAGGAATTTTCTACACTTTGTTGTGATCCACACAGTTGAAGGCTTTGGCATAGTCAGTTAAGCAGAAATAGATGCTTTTTTGGAATCTTGCTTTTTCTATGATCCAACAGATGTTGGCAATTTGATCTCTGATTCCTCTGCCTTTTCTAAATCCAGCTTGAACATATGAAGTTCTTGGTTCATGTACTGTTGAAGCCTCCCTTGGAGAATTTTGAGCATTAGTTTGCTAGCATGTGAGATGAGTGCAATTGTGCGCTAGTACCTAAGATTAGCTGTGTCCTATCTTCATACTGGGGGTCCATGACCATCAGGATGGATCATCAGATGGGATATTTCTTCAACACCAGCTGAAATCTAGGGCCACTCAGGCCTCAGGTGAAGGACCTGTGATGGACACAAATGGCAGAGATCCATTTTCCAAGTGCAGAACTATCACTTTTCTTCTTCCTCTGTGGCCAACAGGGCCTGTACTTTATCCAAAAGGCAAAGGGCAGGGGGCAGACATGGTTCCAGCAGCCAGAGTCACCCGCACTGGCTCAGGATTGGAGGGCCTCTGTGTGTGTGTATTTTGTATGCATGCATGTGTGTGTGCATATATGTTGCATATATGTTATGAGGTGTGTGTTGTGGAGGGCATATGTGTATGTGTGTGTGTGATATGGTGTGAAGGGTGCAGCGTGCAACCTCATGAGTTTGTGACACTTTAGAGGGTAAGGAGGAGGAGCCCCCTATTCTAGGAGGACATGCTAGAGGCAAAGAGGAGGGTGTGAGCTGGGTGGACTCTGCGGTGCAGTTCCACATGGAGTCTGATCGTGGCCTGCAGCATGAATGCCATTTGGACCTGCTTCAGCTTCTGCGGTGTGAAAGGGCCAGGCGGGGCTGCCTCCACAACTGGCGTGCAGCGTTCATACAAGTGCCAAGTCCACCCCTGGAAGCCCTATAAATGGGAACCCAGGCTTCAGTGTTGGCTTGTCATCCATGGGGTCACAAGAATTGGACATGATTTAGTGACTAAACCACCACCGCCACCATTTCCTTTAAACTTATTTAGTGTCTGAGCTTATGGCTGATTTTGACCTGTAGAAACAGAATCATATTTGGGTTTCTGGGTCCATTCCTGGGCTTGGAGTCATTGTCTTGATTCATTTATATTCAGACTCTATGAGCTTGGCAGAAGCTTTGTAGGCACATACGTCAGTACCTTCATTTTATAAACGAAGGCACTGATAGCACAGGTGACTTCCACATAGGTAAGAAGGACCAGGAGTTAAGAGATCAAGCTGAAGCAAGGGTCTCAGGTCTAGTTTTTTAAAAAAGTTATAGCTCAACTGTCTCTACTTTTGTGATTTAACTTCCTCATCCACCTGGGCTGGGTTGCTCCCTCTCACCCGTGGCAATCTTTTAAGCTAGGTATTTTTCTAACATTGAGCTTCTTTTGTCCTATTTCAGCTTTTTCTGTTTTTATGTTTGCCTTACGCAGTAGACTTTTTGAGCCTTTGAGGGCATCAACTATGTCGTATTTTAAAAATAAATTCCTAGGGCTGGGCTCATCACCAGTCACAGAAGGCTCCCATTAGATGCCCACTGAATCAACGAACAGGTGAATGGGCACAACATGTCAATTTCATGAGTTATCTTTGTATTCACAGATGGCTGCAAAGCATTCTTTATACCAGGGATATATCACTAGTCTGCAGTGTGTGGAGCTGAAGATTTGATCCTTTCTCTTGGGATCTGTGCTCTTTAGCTCAAGAAGGGGAAGGGGGATTTAAAAAGTTTTTTTTTTTTTAAACTTTTTATTTTATATTAGAGTGTAGCCAATTAACAATGTTGTGATAGTTTCAGGTGGACAGCAAAGGGACTTAGCTACACATATATATGTATCTAATTTCCCCCAGGCTACCCTTCAATCCAGGCTGCCACACAACATTGAGCAGATCCCCAGTGCCATACAGTAGATGGGGAATTAGGTACTCTGGATTCTCACATTGTTTCTTATATGCATGAGTGATTTCCCTCTCCAGGGTTCCCCTTGATTCCTGCGTAGAACTGCTGAATGTCCAGGGTAGAAAGGACCTGAAAAGATATCAGGTAAGGGGGCTGGACAGGCTTTATATCCCTGGCTCTTGTAGCAACCTGCCCCAGAGCTGAAACCAGAAGGTCAGTAGATGGTACTGATGATCTGATTTTGGATAAAGTTGAAACAGAGTGATTCCTTTATACTATTTGAGGATGTGGGTGGAATAGTCAATGAGACCCACTTACTTTAAGCTTTAGCAATCTCTGGGGTTGTGGACACCAAGGTGGATTTGTCATCTGGAGGTTCTAGTAGGAGCAGTGATAATCATCAGCTAGTCCTTCTTGCTGCCTCACATCCAGCCCCTCCTCAGAACCTGTCAAAACACACCTTGCACAATTGTCCTCTTCTTTCAAATTCACTTGGGCCGACTCATTCTGTGAGTCAGCTCCACTGAGTAGCGTCATCACTCAAGCGTATGTGGCCTCAAGAGAGTCACCTGGAGTCTAGAGAGCTGGGCAGGGTGGCGAACAGAAGCAAGGTGAAAGACTTTGCTAGGGTGTGTGACCACAGACAGGCCCCCATTCTGGGCAGCTTGGCACCATCCTTGGTTCTTGACCACTGCTCCAACTTTGATACAAAAATCCTTGCATTTAAAATTGGGTCAGATTTAAAATATGGGTGATGGTGTTGATGATAGACTTATTAAACTGTAGTGATTATATCAAGTGTTCCATGTCTGGTTCTAACTGTTCCTTCCTGATCTCCATTTAGATTTTTCCCGGAGGCAGGTAACATGATCTGGTATTCCCATCTCTTGAGGAATTTTCTACACTTTGTTGTGATCCACACAGTTGAAGGCTTTGGCATAGTCAGTTAAGCAGAAATAGATGCTTTTTTGGAATCTTGCTTTTTCTATGATCCAACAGATGTTGGCAATTTGATCTCTGATTCCTCTGCCTTTTCTAAATCCAGCTTGAACATATGTTCAAGAACCAAGTACATGACAACTTCGGAGGGAACCTCTTAAAACTCGTAATCAAACGATCGTACACTCTACTCACGTTAACACGCGATCATGGATTCTAATCGACACAGGATAGAAGTATGACCCCCAGGTACTGGTAGTCCTACCTAGTAGTCTACCCTATAAAGAAGTTGTGGTCGACTTTAGATCCCGGTGAGTCCGGAGTCCACTTCCTGGACACTACCTGTGTTTACCGTCTCTAGGTAAAAGGTTCACGTCTTGATAGTGAAAAGAAGAAGGAGACACCGGTTGTCCCGGACATGAAATAGGTTTTCCGTTTCCCGTCCCCCGTCTGTACCAAGGTCGTCGGTCTCAGTGGGCGTGACCGAGTCCTAACCTCCCGGAGACACACACACATAAAACATACGTACGTACACACACACGTATATACAACGTATATACAATACTCCACACACAACACCTCCCGTATACACATACACACACACACTATACCACACTTCCCACGTCGCACGTTGGAGTACTCAAACACTGTGAAATCTCCCATTCCTCCTCCTCGGGGGATAAGATCCTCCTGTACGATCTCCGTTTCTCCTCCCACACTCGACCCACCTGAGACGCCACGTCAAGGTGTACCTCAGACTAGCACCGGACGTCGTACTTACGGTAAACCTGGACGAAGTCGAAGACGCCACACTTTCCCGGTCCGCCCCGACGGAGGTGTTGACCGCACGTCGCAAGTATGTTCACGGTTCAGGTGGGGACCTTCGGGATATTTACCCTTGGGTCCGAAGTCACAACCGAACACCCTGGTTTGGGCAAGCAGATGCCCAGCCCTGCTTCTGCCCAGTGACCTGCCCACACATGACACCTGCAGCCAGACGAGCTTCATTAGGGTCTCTGTTGTCCCAGGGGAGTTCTTGTCTGGTGCTTTCTCTGAACTGCAAACCCCTGCAGTCAAGTCCGAGGCCCTACATTTGGCACCACTGTGCCGGGCTCCGTTCTGACCTTTGGGATGCAGGGAAAAACGATAGGCCCTGCTCTCTGGACGCACAGCCTGATGGGGAGACAGCCATGCCAAGAAATGCGCTGCCTCCAGTGGGGTCACCTCCAAGGGACGGCATGTGTGTGAACGGGTGAACTGGGAGCACAAAGTGGGTGAGAAGAGCTCAGGGTGTCAGGAGAAGCAGTCGCACAGAGGACATGATACTACGCTGAGACGTGAAGGTGTTTGTCTGGCAGACAAGTAGAGAAAAGACCAGCCCAGCAGAGGGAAGAACATATGCACAGTCCAGCATTTTCACAAATATCTCATTTGATTACGAGGGTAGCTGTCTGGAAGTATGGGTGAATGACTGACATTTCAATTTTACAGATGTAGAAACTGAGGCTGGGAGATTTGCCCAAGGTCATGCAGCTACTGAGTAAACCCAGGCTCCATTATACAAAAATTTCCAGAGCACTGAGGCTGCATAAAACCATTGGCACAAGAAAAAATATTTTTCTTTTCCCCCATATTTATCTCATCCTTTAAATAATCTACACTTTGCATTTGTTTTCTAACTTGTATGATGTTAGGATGGTAGTGCATATTGATTGCTTATAAATGATATATATGTATTACATGACGAATTCAAAGAAGACTAACAGACTTTTCATTAAAGTATACATCTGAAAAAATGTAAATATCATGAGTGCACAGTTCAGTGAATCTTCACAAACTAAATACACCAAGGTAAGCAGCTGCCAGATCAAGAAAATGAATATTCCCTTCTGTTCTCTTCCATTTATTATCATGCTGCCCTCAACTCCTGTAACCTCTGTCCTGGTCTCTGCAACCCAGATTTGCTTTGTCAATTCTTGTATGTTATCTGAATGACATAAAAGGACAGCATATCTTAAGTTGAGCCATACAGAATTGTCAATATTCAAGTTTTTCATCTCTGTAAAGCCAGTTTTACATGGTTTACCTTAATATTTTGTGTGTTTTCCTCTCCTGTGCACTTAATTTATATTTGTGAGAATTAGCTGTGTTGAGGTGTGTCGCTGCACATCATTTGAACACATCACTGTATCACACCATGTGATTGTTGTTTATATTCATTGGTGGGCCTTTTGTTTATATTCAAAACTTGTGTTCATGGATGGGCATTTGGAAGTTTCTGATATCTGGCTATTATGAATCACACTAGAGTGGACATTTTAGTATGTGATTTTTAGTGACCACCTGCAGAGTATATGCCTAGGAGAGGAGCTGCTGCGTCACTGGCTCTCCAGACATTTGGCTTCAGTAAATTGGAGCCAAGGAGCTTTCCAAAGTGGTTGGACTGGTGTGTGCTCTCACAGCCTCTCATCTCTGCACATTCTGTCTTTTTAATTTTAGCCCTTCCAGTGGGTGTGCTCTTGAGGTTTTAATTTGTATTCCTCTGACGAATAATGAGGTGAACATGCTTTTTTCATGTATGCATCGGTTATTATGTGCAAATATTTTGTATTTGCACATTTACAAAAAGAGGTAGTGCAACATAAAGAGGTTTGAGACAGGAAGAGTAGGATATTTTCTCTGAGAACCTGGACTGCCTTTTTCTCAGGCTGCTGCAGGGGAGGAAGTGCCCATCTTCTGGTGCTGTGGCGGGGGAGAGGGAGCAGGCGTAGGCCATGAGGGAACACAAGGGCTTGTCCTCCTCCTCGCACACCAGGGTCGGTCCTGGGGATGGAGGCAGATGTCTTCAGTGACTGGCTGACAAAGGCTGTTTTCCCTACCTTCAGAGCAACCTGTTAAGAATTTGAGTGTAAGCTAAAAGACTAATGAAATATTGAGTCCAAACGTCTATAACCTTCTGGGCTAGTCATTGGCCTCTTCTTGCATACTTTCAGCGATGGTGAACTCACTACTGCATGGGCAATCGTTTTCATTGCTGGGACATTTTATTCCTGAAACGAGCAGAAATCTGCCATCCTGTACCCTGGATTCACCCATGCTCTTTCCTCTGGGATCACAGTTGAAGGCTGAAGACAGCCATCCTGTGTCCCCTAAGACGTCTCATCTTTGTGTGAAATGCCCCTATTTCTCACTGAGGGCTCCTGTGACAAGAGGCCTCACTCTTCTGCTCGCATTCACTTGGATGGACTAAAATTTGGTCAGTGTTCACCTTCAACTGCAGTGTCCAGAGGAGACTCCAGAGGCTACCCGGCTCCCTTGCAGATGCTGCTGTCTCTGTGCTAACACTCATTCCCATCCTCCACACAGCTGGCTCCTTCAGATCATTCACATTGCCATTCAGACCTCACCTGCTAAGGCAGGCTTTTTCCAGAAGACTTGGCTAAAAAGACCTCCTCAACAGATATTGTCTCCTCACCCTATTTTGTTTTCTGTTTTCTTATACATTTGCTTACTTGCCTCTTGTCTGTCTTCTTCCATTCACGTAAGCTCCAGGAAGCAGACTCTCTAATTCATCACTGTATATCCAGTGCTTGGAACAGTACTGGCCCATACAAGGTCCTCAGAAAATTTTTTTAAAGGAAAAGAAGTGGTGGGGTTCACATTTAAATCCCTGCAATCTGAGTCCTGAGCTTATGTTGTGAACCATCATGCACTTTAACCCCATACATTATTTAACTTTTGTCTTGCACATTTAGCCTTCCTCGCGTCTCTGTGCTCTTGACTGTTCAGCAGACTGGGTGGCTGGGCCCTGGCATGAGCAGCCATCTCTGACTCAGGCGCAGTGCCTGCATGGCCAGTAGACGGCGCTGTGGGGAAGAGAAAGGGCCTTCTAAAGGAGGGCCAGGTGTTATGAGACTGCTGGAGAGGAGGAGAGATGGGGAACTTCAGGTTAGATGGCCCTGCCAGCTCGCCTGCCTTTACTTCTAGCCATTTTCAGGTGTGAGGTCAGTGTCTGTGGGAGAGAAGGAAGAGGAGTGGGCAAGTCCAGACCTGTTTCCCATTGACTGAGATGCCCTGGTGTAATGATGGTAGTGGGGATGAAGTGGGAAGATGTGAGATACCCCCTAACTATACTACTTCTCTGAGCAGGACCTGCCAGTTTGTGTTTATCCAGGCCTGGCCTGGGCACCCGCCTGTTGGTGTAGTGTCCCCTAGCCAACACATACACACACCCAGTAGAGCCAGAGAGAGGGGTGGGCAGGCATTAGACACTAAGTCTTCTGGGCTTGCAGTTTTTCTGGGAGGTTTTCCTATTCGCAGCTCCAACACGGGGAGTCCTATCTGCTCTGCATCTATACTCCTGTATCATTAGACAGGATGTCTCGTACATGCAGGTACCTGGTTAGGGTGGTCAGCTTGTCTTGGTTCCTGGGGGACTTTCCTAATGTTAACACCAAAGTCCTGCATCTTGGGAACCTCCTCAGTTCCAGGACAGCGAGGATGATTTGGGTCACCCTAACAATTTAACTTCTATGCAGAGTACATCATGAGAAACGCTGGGCTGGAAGAAGCACAAGCTGGAATCAAGGTTGCTGGGAGAAATATCAATAACCTCAGGTATGCAGATGACACCACCCTTATGGCAGAAAGTGAAGAGGAACTAAAAAGCCTCTTGATGAAAGTGAAAGAGGAGAGTGAAAAAGCTGGCTTAAAGCTCAACATTTAGAAAACAAAGATCATGGCATCTGGTCCCATCACTTCATGGGAAATAGATGGGGAAACAGTGGAAAGAGTGTCAGACTTTATTTTTGGGGGCTCCAAAAATCATTGCAGATGGTGATTGCAGCCATGAAATTAAAAGATGCATATTCCTTGGAAGAAAAGTTATGACCAACCTAGATAGCATATTGAAAAGCAGACACATTACTTTGCCAATAAAGGTCTGTCTAGTCAAGGCTATGGTTTTTCCAGTGGTCACGTATAGATGTGAGAGTTGGACTGTGAAGAAAGCTGAGCACAGAAGAATTGATGCTTTTGAACTGTGGTGTTGGAGAAGACTCTTGAGAGTCCTTTGGACTGCAAGGAGATCCAACCACTCCATTCTGAAGGAGATCAACCCTGGGATTTCTTTGGAAGGAATGATGCTGAAGCTGAAACTCCAGTACTTTGTCCACTTCATGCAAAGAATTGACTCATTGGAAAAGACTCTGATGCTGGGAGGGATTGGGGGCAGGAGGAGAAGGGGACGACAGAGAATGAGATGGCTGGATGGCATCACTGACTCAATGGACGTGGGTCTGAGTGAACTCCGGGAGTTGGTGGTGAACAGGGAGGCCTGGCATGCGGTCGCAAAGAGTCGGACATGACTGAGCAACTGAATTGAACTGAACTGAGCAATAGAAGAAGCCTCCTTCGTCTCTGCCTCAAAGGACATGGTGGTTGGATGACTCTAACAGTACCTAAGACCTCTGTGTGGTTGGTCCAGTGAAGAGAGGCAAAGAACACAGCTAGGCTCATGAGCCATCATCTGGGGCTCTCATACTGACAGGAGATAGAGGCCAGTCACATGCAAGGCGGCTGCAAGGGGCCACATACCCCTAGGGACCAGTGTGGGTGCATGGTGTCAGGGCTGAAGTGTTGAAAAAGTCTCCCTGTACATTTAGGAAGTAGACTTGACATCATGGAAGACTTCCTGGAGGAGGTGAGCTTGAAATGCATAGGTTTGCAGACACAAGCCATGGGGGAGTCTTGGGTTGGAGAGAGGCACTTACGGGTGGAAAGGAGGCTTCGATGGTTGTTAGGTGCACATATGCCTGGAACAGATGCACCATGCTGGCCTGGGAGAGAAAGGAACTCCAGAAAGTCAAAGTAGTAAGGAATAAGGAGAAGGGAGGTGTGCTAAACCCTGGCTGGGGAGACTGGATTTGGAAGGCAGTGAGGAATTACTGTGAGGTGCCACTCAGAGCTGAAGTGTTTGGGCCTCAATCCATATTTTAAAAGTCCTAAATTTGGGGGAGCCACTTCCTATCACTTACCTATTCTCCTCCTTTCCTTTTGCTTCAAGCTGTGGTCCACACTTTGCTGTTCCCCAGAAGTTTGGGTCCCCAAAGGGCCTCTAGGGGGTGTATTAGAGGCCAGAGTAATTTCCTCTGTCTCCTGACCTCAGGGTCAGAGCTTCTGAGTCTCCCTGTCCCCTTCAGCTCCTCTGCCCCCTGATCCCCACTCCGCCCAGGAAAGTGAGGTGAGTGAGGTGAGTCTCAGCACCAGACAGGTGGAAGGAAGCAGGTTCTCACAGTAGTTATCACTCCCGAGCTGCATACCTCCGATTTGTGGAAGCATGGCAAGTCCAAAGGCAGCTCCTCTCGCCAGCAAGCAGAACAGAGCTTCTGAGTCTCCCTGTCCCCTTCAGCTCCTCTGCCCCCTGATCCCCACTCCGCCCAGGAAAGTGAGGTGAGTGAGGTGAGTCTCAGCACCAGACAGGTGGAAGGAAGCATGGTTCTCACAGTAGTTATCACTCCCGAGCTGCATACCTCCGATTTGTGGAAGCATGGCAAGTCCAAAGGCAGCTCCTCTCGCCAGCAAGCAGATCTCATTATATGAAAGCTGGGTAAAGCACCTGCCTACAACATGGGACACCTGGGCTCAGTCCCTGGGTTGGGAAGATCTCCTGGAGAAGGCAATGGCAACCCACTCCAGTATTCTTGCCTGGAAAATCCCATAGACGGAGGAGCCTAGTAGGCTACAGTCCATGGGGTCGCAAAGAATTGGACACGACTGAGTGACTTCACTTTCACAGTGGCAGAAAGTAAGTAACTAAGTAACTAAACTGAACCCAAATTTGTAATTTCTGTCCATTGGTTCCAACTCCATCCTTTGTAACCTCATAAAAATCTATTTCCTTCCTCACAAAGTCACTTAAAATACTTGAGAGCACCACTATCCTGCTCCTTGGAGAAGGCAATGGCACCCCACTGCAGTACTCTTGCCTGGAAAATCCCATGGATGGAGGAGCCTGGTAGGCTGCAGTCCATGGGGTCACTGAGAGTTGAACATGACTCAGTGACTTTACTTTCACTTTTCACTTTCATGCATTGGAGAAGGAAATGGCAACCCACTCCAGTGTTCTTGCTTGGAGAATCCCAGGGACGGCGGAGCCTGGTGGGCTGCCGTCTATGGGGTCACACAGAGTCAGACACGACTGAAGCGACTTAGCGGCAGCAGCAGCAGCAGCATTCTGCTCCTTTGGTGTCTTCTCCGGACTAAACAGATTTCAATATTCACTAAAGTGAGAGTCTTCAGGCTCCTGCCCCGTCACGCGTCCCCCTCCCTCCTGCGCAGGGCGGTTCTCCACAGTCACCGGAGTGGGTGAAGCCCACCACCCTCCTGTATCTCCTGTCACTGTGCAGCTTCTTCTCTTGGTTCCCGGAGCCCATGGGGCCACACGTGCCCCATACTGAGTTAACTGAGTCAAAAATTAAAACCAAATCAAGCTGGGGGAAATGTAAAAGATGATTAATTGTACAGAAGAACAGTTTGTAGAACTGGAAAGGCTTCAAGCTGAAAATGGCAAGCCTCTGAGAAATGAGGGTCACAGCTCATTGTCTAAAGTGAGGAGGTACATTGCTATTTATCATGACTGGCCACCAGAAGCCTGCGGTGGTAACACTGCTACGTGGGACTACTCTCCTTGGGTAACAGTGCCACCCAAATTACTCTTCTGCAGCTGATTGGCTGGGAAACTGTGAGATCATGCAGATAGGAGGAAAGCTTAAGTTTGCTAATGGTCAGAAGTCAACCCTTTGGGAAAAATCAGGATAGTTTTAGTTCTTGTTATGTGGCTGTGGGTATTTGGTGGAGGGGTATATGAAAACTACGGCATTCAGGGACCTCTGTGGCTGTCTAGTGGTTTGGACCTCACCTTCCAATGCAGGGGGTGTGGGTTCAATCCCTGGTAGGAGAGATAAGATCCCACATGTCTCATGGCCAAAAACTGCAGCCAAGAAGCAGTATTGTAACAAATTCAGTAAGGACTTAGCAAAAAGACAAAGCCTGTGGCATTCATGTTTGGTTTTCTGTAACAATTGTCAACTAGGACTTGGAGCATCTGGGAATCTCCCTGGTGATCCCTTCCCCCCACCCCTTCCTGAAAGGCTCCACCTCAGATGCAAACAGCTGGGGAAGTGTGTTGCTATGGGGCTTGGTCCTGGCTGTCTCCATGGCCTGGGTCTGTCACTGGGGCCTCAGCCCGCATCGCAGCAGTGCAGACAGGGCTGGGCAGAGTTCTGTGAGCAGGAGTCTGGTGTGGCAGTTCCCATGACAGAGCTTGATGAGGGCCTGCTGGCTCCCTGATGTCTGCTCCGCTATCTGCGATCTGCAGGTTTGTCTCCCCGATCTGCTGAGGCTTCCCCTGTAATCAGCAGGTTGCCCTCTCTCTGATATGGCTGGACTCTCCCTGCTCATCTGCCTCATGCTTCCGCTCAGCACCTGAGCATCTGATCTTGGACTCGATTCTGTACACACTTTTAGTGCCAGAGATCAAAGACATTCCCTGGGCTTGAGCCAGGTTAGAGGAATGTCCCTGAGCCTCCTCAGCCCTGTTAGAAGCTTCACTGCTGGCAAGGCTCTCCTTGCAAGCTGGGGCCCTGGGGAAAGTGTTGCGGAAAGTGTTCGTCTCTCTCTCATGTCAAATGTGTCTGACTCTTTGCGACTGCATGGCCTGTAGCCTGTCAACTCCTCTGCCCACGGGATTTCCCAGGCGAGAACACTGAAGTGGGTTGCCATTGTCTGCTCCAGGGGATCATCCTGACACAGGGATTGAAACTGTGTCTCCTGCACTGCAGGTGGATTCTTTATCTGCTAAGTCATCTGGGCACTGTGGAGCCGCTGACTTATTCCACAGTAGGAAAATAGAAGAGAAAACTTGGTCCAAGCAGGCAAAGAGGCAAGAGGACTGATTCAGAACTCTGGAGATGTTCAGGGGCTTGATATGTGTGGGAGGTTTTGTAACGTGTCCCTTCACACATGTGCCTTGTGGAAAGACAGCTCTCTAGCCCTATGTGGGAATGCTGCCGGCTTGGATCTTCAGCACTTGGTAGGTGATCAGTGAGCAAATGGTAGGTGGACAAATGAACGAATGAGAATAACACGGCTTCTGGAAATCTCGTCTGTGTGTCATGAACACTTCCCTCATGCAAGTAAGAGTCTGTTCTGAAGTCAAGAAAAACTCTGGTTAGAATGCTGACTTCGCCACTTGCTAGCTTTGTGAAGCCAGACTGGGTCCTTAACAAAGGGGCAGTATACTCCACCTGCTGTCAGGATTCCCTAGAGAATGTGCATAGATTGCAGGGCCTGGCACTTGCCACCTGTAGACTCAGTGAGTGTCTGAGGGCTCATGTTGCCATTTGAAATCTCCCTCGGGTCACCCTCCAGTTCTTTCTCACCTTAGAAGAATCTCTGAGATTGGAATCTTCGGTGATCCCAGTGCTGGAAGGCCCCAGCTCAGCCAAACAGTTGAGGCCTCAGGTTTCACACAGCCTACAGGGAGGGCCTGGCCAGCCTGTCCATGGAGGCACAGCCATACAGGCTGAAGAGGAGGGGTCCCTGAGGATGAAGTAGGAGTCCCTTTAGCCCTCAGGAGCCTGACCCTTGACTCAAGTCTCAGGGCCCAGGTCAGACCTCCAGGCACAGCTGAGAAGCCACCACTGATTCTCTCCTATAAGTCTGAAGTCTCCTCAGCCCTTTTGTGCAAACCCGAGCTCACTGCCTTGTGTTTCCTCCACAACTAGGGGCAGCGGCAGGGTGCAGGGAGGTGAACCAGGCTGCCTGGCTTTTCTGAAATCTGGCCAGATGGTAGGGCACACAATTTTGGCCCTCAAGTTTGTGTTCATCTTAGAAGCACACCTGGGTTTTCCTTCAGAGAGGGATGCTATGCTGTGGGTATCATGGCTCTTCCACTGAAGGCCTCTTCTCTCATATTAGTCCTTTCTTCTGGAAAGCAAGAGTCAAAGAGGAAAGATGCTATCATGGAAAGAATTCTGGACCTGAAGTGTTGAAGTCCCAGATGGATTTTCTCAGGTATGAAGTATGGGCACAGGTGGGCCTATGATATGTTGTGGATGGGGGTGGGATGATCTGGGTACCCCTTAAGGAGGCCTCTTTCAACATGGCTGTTCTGTATATCTTGGAGGGCTGTTTTTTATTCCTATTTGAGATTTGTCAAAAAAGGAGAAAACAGCCATCTTAAGAACAGCAGGAATGAGCACACATCAAGTCAGACATGTTTTAGGATCAGCTTTATTCTGCATTTTACCTTCACCAGGGAGAAGAGCACAGAGAAGCTGGAGGACAGCAGCCTGCACCACACAGTCACAAATCCATCTCTAAAGAGTGTACATGGCAGAAATGAAGGGCCTAAAGCAGGTCAGCAGTGAAGCACAAAGATCAATCACCAGGACTCCAAACATCTAATCACATCTTTCCTTATTGGCTATTTGGAATCAACCATTTACATCTCATTTAGTTTCATTTTTTTAAACACAGCCAACATTTCAACATCTAGTCACCTTCTGTCATTGTTTTGGGATATATATACAAAATTACCCCATTTTTTTAGTTTTGCACCACCACCAGCTTCTTCTCCTCACTTGTGGTGGTAGTGGTGGTAATCGGTGCAAAGTCCATCAAAATTCAGTTTGTTCTGAGACTCAGGTGAGAGGCTGACATTCTGAACGATGAGTGGAGGCATCCTTGGCTGTTACACATCCAGGGTAGGGTGATTTTTGCCCTAAGTGAGCTGAACTGGGCTTCTGTGGTCTTCCTTGATAACCACATCATTCGGACAGCTGAGACCTTCTAATAGATTGTTGACAACCATATGTATTCACAGAGGTTGAGGAAACACAGAAAGAGCTGTCTTCAGAGACACAGACCAAGTCCTGAGGAAGCCAGGAGGCGAGAGCAGGGTGCACACAGAGGTACCCATAAGGAAAGGTCACCACGGCGTGGGCTGGGGTTGGAATCATCTTCTGGACCCCCACATAGCCTTATGAGCAATTACTTCCCCTTGCCAGAGGGGAAGCACTTCTCCTGGATTTTCTGTGGGCAAACCTCCACACATTTCGTCTGAGATAGCTCCTGGCAGGGCTCCGTGCACTGAGATGGACATTGGTCTTGACATAGAGGGAGACATGGGTCTTGACTTTGTTGTGGGCAGTTGTCTTGGCTTAATGCCTGACACTGAGAAACACACACCTCTTGAACTTTCGTTGGGCACTTCTCTTGGCAGGGGTCCTGGCATGGGGGGAGGCACACCTCCTCAGCCTTTGCCTGGCACTGCTCTTGGGTCTTCTGAAGACACGGAGGAGGCACACATGGCTGTTTGCACTGCTGCTCATTGAAGGACATCCTAGGGTGATTGGCAGGACCTGAAACAAACATAAGCTTTGAAAATATATGCATTAACCATAGAAGGCTGAAAAAGACGGTCTGAGAGAGGGGAATGGGGAATAAATGATTATTAACTCTGAGAATTCATTTCTCTGCTGGTTTTTATTCCTTTCTCTTTCTATCCCTACTTCAGCTCTTTCTGATGCCCATCTCCTAGTTGAGGATATTCTCATAGCTTTTGTCAATATCTATAGCCCCCAACCCCCAAACTCCAGTCCTCTTATAGATCTTTTCTTTCTATTCTATTTGATTAATCCTTTTGAAATTTAGTTGCAAGAGACTAGGTAGAATACACAGAAAGGTTTGAGAAGCCTGAGAACTGGTGTGTGTGTGTGCATGCTCAGCTGTGTCGACTCTTTGTGACCCCCATGGACTGCAGCCCACCAGGCTCCTCTGTCCATAGGATTCGCCAGGAAAGAATACTGGAGTGGGCTGCCCTTTCATCCTCCAGTGGATCTCCCCCACCCAGGGACTGAACCCATGATTCCTGTGTCTCCTGCACTGGCAGGCAGATTCTTTACTCAGCCACCTGGGAAGCCCTAAGAAGTGGCAAACCACTTCAAAAAATCAATAGCAAATACAGTCCAGTGGAGGAGGAGAGAACTGAGACAGAACTGAAAGGGAGAGAGACAGCACAGACGTCCCCACTTACCTGATCTTCTACAAGCCTCTGCAAAGGATGCGGATGGAGGAGCCCAGTCCGGCAGCGACTTTTATACAGTGCTTGGTCCAGCCTCCTGCAAGACTGACTGGCCACGTGGGCTGAGGTCTTAATTGTGGAGTCACCATAACGAGCTTCATCTGAAATTGCCCATGGTTTGAGTCATTGCTTGGGATGCCTGTTAATCAGCCTCTCTTTTGGCCTCTGGGTCCTCACCAGACCTCAGCAGGGAGGGGCTCCTGTCAGATCTCTCTCATTAGAGGCAGCCGCAAAAGAATGTTCATAAAACGTTATCTCAGCCTCTGAACTAGGACTGGGTCCCTTGTCTGCCCAAACTGGTTCAGGATGTGGTGAGATAAGATCCGCCTTGCTCATCTCATCTTCGGCCATGTAAGAATTTATGCCTAAAGTCTGAAGTCTGTCTGGGTCAAGGGACGTATGGCCCCTTTCAGTCATTTCCACTAGATTCTTCTTCAAAGTCACACTCCTTTGGACACGAGGAAGATAGAGCCCAAAGAGACAGACAACCTACAGTCTCCTGCAGAGGGTAATTTCTTGAAAGGAGATCTGGAGGGAAATTGGAGTCATTTGTCACTCTTGGGTTGTAAAGTAGGGTAAAAGTAAAAGTAAAGTGAAGTCGCTCAGTTGTGTCTGACTCTTTGCGACCCATGGACTGTAGCCCACCAGGCTCCTCCGTCCATGGGATTCTCCAGGCAAGAATACTGGAGTGGGTTGCCATTTCCTTCTCCAGGGGATCTTCCCCATCCCAGAGATCGAACCCAGGTTTCCCACATTGCAGGCAGACGCTTTAACCTCTGCACCAAGGGACATGCATAAAGAGAGATCTGTAAAGCAGGGTGGAGGGAAAGAAAAAGTAGGGAGAAGGCAGAAAATCTTCATCTTCTCAACCCTGATTTATGACACTTCTAAGAGTGGAGTTAGCTACTCAGAGTTTTCATAGTGACCAAGAAAACAGGATGGACCAAGCAAGGCTGATCTGTCACCTTGCCTTCTGGAAAAACTTGTATTAGAACTCAGGTTAATAAAAGTTAGAAGGATGAAAGGAAAAGTTTGAAAGCAAGCACACCCAGTTTTCTCTCCTTGTAAGTCTCTGTTTGGGCCCTCAGGTCCATCTTGTGTGCCTTCCTTTCCAGGGCCTTTTGAAATCCTCAGCATTTGTCAAGGCTCCACTCTGGTCTTCTGTCTTCTAAGGAGCCTTTCCTGGTTAAACTAGAAATACTTCTGTCTCTTTCTGAACTCTCATAGTATCTTGTTTGTGTTCTTTATATGACATTTACCATTGCTATTGGCTTCCCAGGTGGAGCTAGTGGTAAAGAACCCACCTGCCAATGCTGGAGACATAAGAGACTCAGATTCAATTAAGAAGGATGAAAGGAAAAGTTTGAAAGCAAGCACACCCAGTTTTCTCTCCTTGTAAGTCTCTGTTTGGGCCCTCAGGTCCATCTTGTGTGCCTTCCTTTCCAGGGCCTTTTGAAATCCTCAGCATTTGTCAAGGCTCCACTCTGGTCTTCTGTCTTCTAAGGAGCCTTTCCTGGTTAAACTAGAAATACTTCTGTCTCTTTCTGAACTCTCATAGTATCTTGTTTGTGTTCTTTATATGACATTTACCATTGCTATTGGCTTCCCAGGTGGAGCTAGTGGTAAAGAACCCACCTGCCAATGCTGGAGACATAAGAGACTCAGATTCAATTCCTGGGTTGGGAAGATCCCCTGGAGAAGGAAATGACAACCCACTTCAGTATTCTTGCCTGGAGAATCCCCTGGACAGAGGAACCTGGCAGGCTGAAACTGAAGGTCCAATACTTTGGCCACCTGATGTGCAGGCCGACTCCTTGGAAAAGACCCTGATGCTGGGAAGACTGAAGGCAGGAGAAGGGGACAACAAGGGATGAGATGGTTGGATGGCGTCACTGACTCAATGGACATAAATTTGAGCAAACTCTGGGAGATGGTGAAGGATAAGGAAGAAGCCTGGTGCGCTGCGGTTCATGGCGTCACAAAGAGTTGGACACGACTAAAGTGACTTAGCGTGCATTGTTATTTAGGAATTCCAGTTATTTGTGTACAAGATCTTATTTCTATCTTGGGTTGAAGGTTATTAGGTGGTGGGGGCTGTATGACTGAGTAAGTGAAAGAGAAATTGTTATTGATGGAGTAAATGCCTTAATTAAAGAAGGATGAAGGTGAATGGGAGGCAGAGAAGGATTTCACTTAATGGAAAATGGGAAAACATTCATTGTACAAGACGTCCTTCAATCACAACATGGTGACTTGTGCGTGTTTGCTAAAGTTGACCAGTTTTTAGGGACTGTAAAGCTTGAAGAGATAGGTTTAGGTCATTTTTTAAAAGAGGCTAACATCAGAAAAGCCTTCAAAGATTTATACAGTTTTTGGATGCTTGTTCCTGAAAAGTTTTCAAAAGGTGAACTGGGGGAGACCAGGTGCCATTTTGGCCTTTAGGACTGGTGCATGGAGAATTGATGTAGCACCAGCCTGGCCCCTCAGTATCCTGGTGAGGGACAGATGCTGGAGTGCAGAGGGGACAGAGGCCAGCCAGGGGCATGGTGCTGATGTTCCTGTGAGAACATAATCTTCTAGGCTGCAGTGGGAGTGGTGTGCGGGGGACCAGGAGAGGATTTGGAAGACCTATGGGAGTATCTGAAGAGATAGGTCATTTGGGGAATCTGGGAACTGGATGCTCAGGTGTAGAATGGGGGGCTCTCCTCTTCTTTTCTCTTCTCTTTGTTTTTCATCTCCTCCTTCCATTTCTCCTTTCCTTCTTCATCTCCTTTATCTTTTCTGTGGAATGCTTCTAAGACGGGGTCCCTGGCCTGTGGTCACTAGGAACAGGCCACACAGCAGGAGGTGAGTGATGGGCTAGCAAAGCTTCATCTGCTGCCTCCCCATTATTCACATTATTGCCTGAACCACCCCCCGCCTAACCCATCCCCATCCATGGAAAAATTGTCTTCCAAGAATCTGGTCCCTGGTGCCAAAAAGGTTGAGGGACATTGGTCTAAGAGACAAAGCAACTGCTTGGGAGTCCTAGGAAGCAAGGGATTCTCTGTCATTGAGTTTATTCACTGACTTATTCATTTTTTCAGTCATTTGTGGGTTTGCTTTCAAGGGGCTCACAGTCTCATGGGAAAGATGGACAGAGGTAAGCCCTCACATCCCAGAAAAAGGCCATTACATTAGCCTTGAGTGGGAGGTTCTAGAAGGCTTCCAGAGGAGGAGATGTCTGTGCCATGTTTTAGTGGACTGTAGGAATTAACCAGGGAAGGAGGGTGGGCAGGGACCTTCTAGGGAGCTTGGAGGAAGGCATCTTCCTTAGGAGGCTGTTGAGGGGAGAGGCTGAGGCTGGTGCAGGAGAGGGATGGATGAGAGATTAGGGGAGGAGGCCTGCTTGATTGAGATCTCCAAGTTTTTTGCAGCAGGATGCCCCAGAAGACCTTGCTCATGCAGATGGATTTCTGTGTCTTTGGCTGAGCTGAGGGAGAAGGAGACCAAATGGATGTGCAGAACCATGGAGAAACTTCTCATGGAGGAGGGTGAAGGTAGTTAGGAGGAGCCCAGATTTCAACTCCTTGAAAAGGACTGACTCTGAGCCAATCACATTGAAGTGGGTCCACTGCAATCACAGGGTACTTCAGTGCAAACAGGCAGAAGGGTCAGTGTCAGAGTGATGTGACGTGAGAAAGATTTGGCCGTGGCAGGTTGTGTAGATGCTGTAGGGGACCCTGGCCTAGGAATGTGGACAGCCTCTAGATCTGAGATTCTCTCCTAGAGCTTCTAGAAAGACATGTAGAGTTGCTGGCATTTTGATTTTAGCCAGAGAGACCTATGTCAGACTTATGACTTCCAGAATTGATGAAAATAAATTTCTGATGTTTTACGCCACTAAAGTTGTGTTGGTTTATTATAGCAGTAACAGAAAATTAGCATGCCTCCCCAGTGTCTGAGGCTCTTGGCGACTCTGGGGGAGGGAAGTCTCAGATGAAGAACTGAACTCCCAGCTTAACACTCCTTTATTTAAGTGTATCAAAGACTCGCTTTCAATAATGCATGGAGATAGAATGGACTCGGGATCCCACTGATCTAGGGGTTACTCTGTTCCATATAGTGTGTGTAATATTGGATAAGCTATTTAGCTTCTTAGAGCCTCAATTTCCTTATTTTGAAAAGGGATAATACCATTTCACAGTTTCCAAGTAACAGATAAGTTAGAAAACATATGCACCAACACTTAGGACAATCAACTACTTACAGAATTGTAGAGTAATCTGAATCTGTCCAGGATGCACCTCCTCCATGAAGCCTTATGATTCCCCCCTAGTCCTCCTTGTCCTGTTTCCTTTCCGAGTGCCCCCAGCACCTGGTCTTTGGTGCTTTGCATTGGAGGAAGGCATCTAACTCCTACAGTATGCATTGAGATGCAGTAGACAGATTTCTGCAGAGACTCCAGAGACCTGGCTCTGTCCCCAGCAAGATGTGTGACTTCAGGCAAGTCCCTGGCCCTTTCTGGCTTCATGTTCATCATCTTTAAAAAATAAAGTCAGATTAGAAATCAGTCGAGTCCATTCCATTTCTGACATTCGGTGATCCCATACATGTGATCATGAATGGTCGGCCTCATATCTACATGACTTTGAAGTGTGCTTGTGTGTTGCGGGCTCTTCCTCCTCGACTGGGTTATAATCCACCCACAGGAAGACCCAGTCTTCTGTCTTGCGCATGTGGCAGTCATCTAGCCAGGTGGCTGGGTGACCTTAGCTGACCTGTCTTTTCCTTGGTACAGAGATGAGTATTTGAGGTCTGAACCCTCAAAAATCAGCCTTAGTGGCCCAGTATTTGGATCAGGGCTGGGACAATCTCCCCAAAGGTGTCCCGCCCACATCTTAAGATATGGTGACTAAGTGGTTTCTCTAATCATTCCTAGCCCTCAAGCGAGACTGGGGACAATCTGATTCAATGCCACCTGAGATTTAAGATGTTAGATTTCTGTAACTATCATTATCGGGAGCAAGGGTGTAATTAATAGGGTCAGCAGAAGAGAGTCAGGTGTGTGTGCAGGACATTGCTTTCCCCCCTTTCCCATCAAATAACTACCTCCTCTGTTCATATCATAAACGTTCCCAGACTCCTCTGAATCACTCTGCTGGCCCCATCAGCCTATCATAGGACAGTGGCTCTGATAAAGCTGAATGTATCTCATCCCGTTTCCTGGGGAGCAGGTGCTTCTGGAGAGCTTAAGGAGCTTGTGGATTCCTGGAGCCGAGTCCACCTCTCTTTTCACTTCCTTTCCTCCTGTGTCACCACGCAGGGAGTCTGACTCAGAGGTCATGGGAGGGACTCTGGAGCACAGGTCATGGGCCCAGAGGGGACATGAGGGGCCACTGGATTCCATCTGCTTGTTTTAGCCAAGCATGTGCTTTAAACAGGAGACAAGGAATCATTTATTGGCTGCATTTTTTTAAGATGAGGAAACTGAGGTACAAAAGTGTGTAGGGCCTTGTTCAAGGTTATATGGTGAGCTCGTGTCTGGGCTAGGGACCTGTCCATGTAAGAACATTTAGGAAACTACTGTATTGGGGATTCTGTATAACTTTGAGGAGGCAGCAAAGACACAGACCAGTCAGTAGTTCTTAACATTTTGGGAGTGAAGAAGACATTCCCAGGTGGCTCAATGGTAAAGAATCCGCCTGCCAATACAGGAGACACAGGAGATGCAGGTTCCATCCCTGGGTCAGGAAGATCCCCTGGAAAAGGAAACAGCAACCCATGCCAGTATTCTTGCCTAGAGAATTCTATGGACAGAGAATCCCATGGACTGGTGTGCTACAGTCCATGGGTCACAAAGAGTCAGACGTGACCGAATGAATGACCACTCACTCATGCATGAAGATGTATCATATATACAAACCTTCACTTTCGGGGGGGCAGTTCATGACCTCTGGGTTAAAGACCACTAACAGAAAATGGGGGAAAATAATGTTCCCAAGTTGCTTGGGCTTGATGTTGGTCTTCAGTCCTTTTCCCTTTGAGTCTGGGTTCTGGATTATCTTGGCATAAAAGAGAGTCGGAAATCCTGTACTCTTCCAACAACCAAGCCACTGTGACTCTGGGTACACTGTTTTCCTCTCTGGAATTTTGCTTCCTCATCCGGACACTGTGGGCCTGTTAAATGCCGCATCCAACTCTCATATCCAGGGATGACAAAGTCCCCTTGTGATTCCGACCGTGATTCGTGGTCTCCCGGGTCCCGGCTGGGGAGTAGCTTTCAGGCTGAGGATCTCTTCCTCTTAGCCTGGAAGAGAGCATGGAGCTCTCTAAGTGAGATATTTGAGGTTTCCTGTACCTGGAAGACAGGTGCAGCTAGAAATACCCCAGTATGCATTTTATGATCAGTTTGTATCTTAGAATCCTTATGTGTTAATATTTGGCATTTGATTTTCTGTATTTACTGATCTGTTTGCTGACCATCAACAGCTGTGACATAGAAGCAGTGATGACTTGTCGTCATCCATAAAGCCTCCCAGGGCGAGCCTGCATGTGTCCCTGGCTGGAATAACTGGTCGTGTGGAAGCAGAATGGGAAAATAGCACAGGTTTGGTACCTGGTTACTTCCTGCCATCTCCCCAGTTCCCTGTGTGTAGAGGTGGGGGATTAGTGCACCTGATCTCTAAGGCTCCTTTCAGCTTCAAAGGAAGACATCCTTGTATTCCGGTCACATTCTTTCATAGCTCACCTTGCTTGTTGCCCCCAGCTGGCCTCATATAGAAGTGCTTTTCCTAGACTGAAGGTACACTCCCTGCTTCTAGAGAAAACGTGACGCAAGGGAGTCTAGGGTAGAGCGTCCTCTTCCTGTCCTTCTGACGGACCCTCAGAACGGCTTTCCCCGGGGAAGCAGAAGGCTTGGTCCTGCCTGCTCCCTTTCCCTGGGAGCCATCAGCCTGGCACTGCACAGATTCTCAGGGTGCCACTCTTCAGGTGTTGCTGATTTACACAACCCCCTGCCTTTTAGAGCAGGTGACTGCTGCTGGGGCTGGGAGTAATGATGGTATTCTGCAGGGAGGTGGCACACTCATTATGCTCCAGCCATCTTCCTGCTGAATTGCCTTTGATCCAGGTTTTTTTTCCCCCTCCCCCGCTGGGAAAGTAGCCATTAAGAGATGCCTATCTTTTGTTTCATTTACATAGTAGAAAAGAGAACTAAATTGGCAGATGGATGGTTTCATGTTCTCAGAGCTGGCCTCCATCCAGTCTGTGCCATGACCTCAGGGCCTCCAGGAGAGCCCGAGTCCCTGACCCACGCTGCCACGGAGCCGCTCAGCTGTGGGACTGTGATCCTACGCCTTGGAGGCAGGCACCAGAACAGAGGTGTGCTCAGGAGAGGAGAGCTGGAGAAAGACGTTTTTCTTTTTTTTTTTGTTTATTTGAGCAAATGAGAGGAGCTTGAGGATCTCTGAGGCATTCATGATTATATCACTTTTCATATTACAAAAGAAATAAAAGCCTATTAGTAAAAAGGCAGAAAATAAAACTACTTCACCAGTTACCCATAACTCCATTGTCCTAAAGTGACTAGAATGTGGACAAATTTCCTTCTGTTATTGTTATCATTATTACAGAAATTTTGGATTAAACATAATTATTTACGCCATACATTCCATTAATGTTTATATAATGTTTCATTAAATAATAAGTCCAAATTTATCCAAATCTCTGTTAGATTAAATTGTCTCTAAATCACACTGTGATAATTTGCTTTATATAGACATTTTTTTCATTTTGGAATTATTTTTCTTTGCATGGATTCCAAGACAAGGAACAATTGGGTCCAAGAGCTGAATCACTTTATGCTTTTGATACATATCATATTCCTGAAATTATTTTCTAAAAGAATTTTGTCTATTTACACTTTTACCAGTAGTGGCACAGTGTTTAGCATTGGGGTTCTGGGGCTTATTATTTAAAAATGATCATTATAAATTTTATGTATAATGTCATATATATGTATTTACATAAGTTTAGATACATAAATATGGTTTCTGCCTTGGGGTTATGCCTACAAAGACCTATCACATACTCAGATTATTTGAATAGTTTTCTTCTGGTGCTTTTATGTTTTGTCTTTTTGATGTGTTTGTCTTCCAGAGATTTGTTTTGGTGAGAGGAAAAAGATTAACTTAAATTTTTAAATAAAAATTGTCCTAGCATCAAAAATGGTAATTAAATATGTGAATAAGAATGATACCTTATTTTTCTATTTTCCTTCTCTCTCCTCCCTCTTTTCTTTTGGATTTCTAGTGGGTGGAAGAGTTTCCCACCTGTTACCAAGAGTTGAATGAGGCCCCCACGGCCCCGATTCTCTACATCAGATTTTCAGAGGTTCCTGCATTCAGGAGGAACCTCTCTGCAGGACTCTACAGTGTGGGTTGCCAAGCTCCCATTCTTGCTAGGAGACCCTGAGACCCTCAATGCTCTGTATGTCAGAGGAGACAACTAGTCGTTTTGACATCTGAAGAAATGAGGGGACTGTACCCTAAAGGCCTTGTCTAGCTCTTGTGTCCTAAAAGTGCTTCTGTAACCAGTTGATTATATGGCCTTGGCCTGGTGGGGGCCCCAGATGTCTTTTCTTGGGCACATTTTGAACTATCTGTACTTACTGTAACCTTTGCTGTCCTGAACCATTTTCCAGACTCAAAGGGATAGAAAGCTATTTATGGGCCATGATCCCACAGGAAGTGCCTCAGATTTGGCCTCTTTCATTACCTCTGTGACAGCAGAGAATCCTTAACCTACTTCTGCTCAGATGTTGTGAGCTGTGACATTGTTTTTGGAAAGAGGCAATCAGATTTCTTTTCTGGAAATAACAGGAGTGCCTCATACCACATCCATCAACAAGCTGGGTCCTCCTGGTCAAAGACCATGGCACATGCAGGGGGCTCTCAGGGGTGAGGAGACCCATCCTGAAGAGGAGTGGAGACTGGTGGAGAGGAGGGAAATTGAAACGGCAGCGGTGAGTCCACATTCCCCTGGTTCCTACAGTTCTCTCTTCAATTTTCCATGCCCCCCTCATGCTAGTATCCTTCCCTACAAATGATAACTTCCCTTTGGTGAACTGAGCCACTTTGATGTGCACTTCCTGCAGCTGTGTGCATGCTAAGTCACCTCAGTCATGTTCGACTCTTTGCGACCCTATGGACTGTAGCCTACCAGTCTCCTCTGTCCATGGGGATTCTCGAGGCAAGAATACTGGAGTGGGCTGCCATGCCCTTCTCCAGGGGATCTTCCTGACCCAGGAACTGAACCCAGGTCTCCTGTATTGCAGGCAAATTCTTTACCGTCTGAGCCAGCAGGGAAGCCAGAGGGAAGCAGAGTGAGTTTAAACACATACAGCCTGTTTTCAGAATGCTCTGCCCCAGCATCATGTAGTGGGACTAAAAGCCATGGCAGACTTCTTTCCTTGACTTTCTTGGGTCTTTCCCCCATGTCCGCTCCTTTCCCCCCTCACGCTTGCTTCCCGTCTTGTGCTCAGTGTGTCCCCCAGGGATGCCACTTCGAGAGCCGTGTTTATAGCTTTCTCAGGTGGTGCTCTAGCGGGGCATGTTCCCTGGGTGCGCCCCTCAGATGCCGCACCCCTCCATGCAGCAGGTGGGGTCAGACGCATGGCCATCTTCCAAAGCTGTTGAGTGTGGAGGGTCTGGGTCCCAGCCTCACCCCCCAGGGGATTGCTTCTTACTGGTATAAAGCTGGAAGACAACAAACCAACCCCCAACTGCCAAGAAACCAGGAGAAGGAAGTCTTGCACAGCAGAGGAACACGTTTACTCGTCAGTTCATGGCTTCAGCTCTCAGCCCCTGGTGGTGGACGTGATGAGATGGTGGAGGCAGTGGGCTGGGTCGTGCCCTTGGTGCCTCACTCTGGGGGTGGGCAGGGTGGTGGGCATTTAGGAGGACAGGACTTGACACACAGCTTAGGAGCTGTCTCTTATACACATCTCACCTTGCTTGTTGCCCCCAGCTGGCCTCATATAGAAGTGCTTTTCCTAGACTGAAGGTACACTCCCTGCTTCTAGAGAAAACGTGACGCAAGGGAGTCTAGGGTAGAGCGTCCTCTTCCTGTCCTTCTGACGGACCCTCAGAACGGCTTTCCCCGGGGAAGCAGAAGGCTTGGTCCTGCCTGCTCCCTTTCTCTGGGAGCCATCAGCCTGGCACTGCACAGATTCTCAGGGTGCCACTCTTCAGGTGTTGCTGATTTACACAACCCCCTGCCTTTTAGAGCAGGTGACTGCTGCTGGGGCTGGGAGTAATGATGGTATTCTGCAGGGAGGTGGCACACTCATTATGCTCCAGCCATCTTCCTGCTGAATTGCCTTTGATCCAGGTTTTTTTTCCCCCTCCCCCGCTGGGAAAGTAGCCATTAAGAGATGCCTATCTTTTGTTTCATTTACATAGTAGAAAAGAGAAGTAAATTGGCAGATGGATGGTTTCATGTTCTCAGAGCTGGCCTCCATCCAGTCTGTGCCATGACCTCAGGGCCTCCAGGAGAGCCCGAGTCCCTGACCCACGCTGCCACGGAGCCGCTCAGCTGTGGGACTGTGATCCTACGCCTTGGAGGCAGGCACCAGAACAGAGGTGTGCTCAGGAGAGGAGAGCTGGAGAAAGACGTTTTTCTTTTTTTTTTTGTTTATTTGAGCAAATGAGAGGAGCTTGAGGATCTCTGAGGCATTCATGATTATATCACTTTTCATATTACAAAAGAAATAAAAGCCTATTAGTAAAAAGGCAGAAAATAAAACTACTTCACCAGTTACCCATAACTCCATTGTCCTAAAGTGACTAGAATGTGGACAAATTTCCTTCTATTATTGTTATCATTATTACAGAAATTTTGGATTAAACATAATTATTTACGCCATACATTCCATTAATGTTTATATAATGTTTCATTAAATAATAAGTCCAAATTTATCCAAATCTCTGTTAGATTAAATTGTCTCTAAATCACACTGTGATAATTTGCTTTATATAGACATTTTTTTCATTTTGGAATTATTTTTCTTTGCATGGATTCCAAGACAAGGAACAATTGGGTCCAAGAGCTGAATCACTTTATGCTTTTGATACATATCATATTCCTGAAATGCATGGTGGGGGGCACGGGGGGCACGGGGGGCACTTTGGCGGTGGGCACTTTGGCGACTGGCACTTTTCAGAGCAGCGCTGCAGCAGCCTCTTTAAACAGCTGGGCTGGGATTTCGCTTCACACTTTTGTTCACACCTGGGATCACATTGCTTGGGCTCATTCTTGGGTTCGCCAGGCTTATTTTTATCATCACTTGACATTCCTTCTTGATTCTCTGAGCCCTGTAAAGAAATACACGACAGGTTGTTGGTGGGAGACCATAGTGCAAGGTGGGAGGGGGCCTCCTGCTCCTCACATGTCCTGTCCTGTGCCCAGCCTCATTCTTAAGAAAGCCTTTCCTGGGACACGTTCAGGCTCCAGACCAAATTCTTAACTAAGGGTTGTCTTCTTGTCCTTGCAATGCGCGAGTGACAACATTTCTTGATCTCGTCACCCTTACTTTGCTTTCTCTGCATTTATCCTTGTCTTCGTTCCATAGCCCCTAGAGCAGGAGTTCTTAACCTAGGGTCCTGGGACTCTGCCCCAACCCAACATAAGAACCATACTTAGCCATATATTTACCAGTGTAATCAGTATCTTCCATAACCCCATGTATTTTGTTTCATTCATTTAAAAACATTATTCCGAGGAGTCCGTACGTTTGGAAGCCAATATTTCTAAAGGCATCCATGACATGACAACAAAGTTAAAGAACTCCTGTAAGAACACTTCTCATCCCTCTGGAAATTGAATAGGAGGCTATATTAGTGGGCTTAGTGACCTAGGACACTTATTTCAATTCTATGTCCTGTCTAAGCCCTCAAAATCTTAAGAATTGATTTTTTAAAAAAATCTGGGGAATGAGGATGGAAAGAGTTGAATCCCTACCATGGTTGGGCTCCCATGGACCACTCTGGAAACTCCTCTCCTAGCTAAATAGGGAGAGGGAAGAAGTTAAGAGAAGAGGAGATAAACTGGGAACTTGTAGTTTCTCTGAAAATACGAATGTCAGAGCCACAAAACAGGAGGAATTCCTTTTCCCCTCTGTTAAATTTTGCCCTGAGCTAAGTCTTCCTCTATAGACTGTTTGACTTCTAGATATGGACAGAGCTCTTAAATCTCTAACAATACTTGCAAGCTGGATCGACTTGGCACATCTTGGATTTCCTTTAACAGTATAAAAATAAATGTTTAAATCTACGTTTATTTTAAAGTCAGTATGACATTTTGAAGAGGCAGATAGTTTCATTGAACTCCAAAATGGCTAAGAATTACTCTTGCAAATGAATTGTAGCTAGCTCTTGCTGCTGAGAATGAGAGGAAACTTTGACCCAAAGATAACCATCCTTTTAACCTTGTTCAGTGCCTGGGCTATGGTGGGTCATTTTCCGGAAAGGAGAGGTAAAAGACGGGGCATTTCCAGTTATTGACATGCAACTCACCCCTTTGTGTTGTTCCTGAAGCTGACAAGTAGTCGAGTGAGGTGGATGTTGTGGCTGTGCCCGGGAAGGTGTATTTTCCCCTCTGGTTCCTCTGCCCAGCTCTGAGGAAGCCAGAAGAGGAGAGAAGGAGATAGCCACTTGTGACCTCATTGCTACATCATCAAGTAGTGATTGTTGTATGACTCCAGAGCTCCTAGCTCAACTTAAGTCTTTGAACATGAGACTAGGCTATGATCAATACCTCCTTTGCTCTCTCATCCTCTCCCCAACCCTCAAAATTTGTGCTGGTGAAATCAGGCTATGGTGAAGGGTACTGAACTCTAAGGACAGGGAGCCTTATTGTTTCTGGTGGCAGAAAAGCTCTGTTGGCCCCTGGTCTCTCTTTCCTCCCCTACCCCTCCAAATCTTAACTCTTTTGAACTTGGCTGTTGTTTATCTTTCTAGAAGAGCTTCTCAGGACCTAGCACAGCTGTTTTGACTCTCCTGTCCTCCTTATGTTTTTAGCATGAGATTGTGAAATCTTTTTTTAAAGCTCTATACTCCCTGGTTCAAATTCAAGGATTACCTTAGCACTTTTTCCTCAGTATCTCTTCCTGAAATTCAGTTTTCTGGATTCTATGATTTTTTTTTTTAAAATCAAGGAGCAGCCATCCCTTGAAATCTAAGGTAAATCCTGCCTATTCTAAAGAAATTGAGTCTGGTGCCCCTGACCAGTTCTGACCTGTTGGGTTAAGCCCAGTTCCAATGCTAGAGTGGAGAAGGTTTTCCTCTAAGAGATTCTTTCCTTGGTTTTTCAAAGACCTGGCCAGGAGGTCTTTGTGGTTGCAATAGGGGTGTGTCTAGGGTAGTAATAAGACTTCCCTGGTGACTCAGACTGTAGAGCGTCTGCCTACAATGCGGGAGACCTGGGTTCAGTCCCTGGGTCGGGAAGATCTCCTGGAGAAGGAAATGGCAACCCACTCCAGTATTCTTGCTTGGAAAGTCCCATGGATGGAGGAACCTGGTAGGCTACAGTTCATGGGATCGCAAAGAGTGGGACACGACTGAGTGACTTCACTCACTCACTAGGGTAGTAACAGGATTAATAAGAAAGGCAACTAGGGCTCAGACACACATGATGCCTTGAACCCTGGTCCAGGAAATTCATCTTGGCATTTACTGATAAATGGACATCGTCATTCACAATTTTGGCGAAAATTGTGATAGGATCATGCCTAAGATGTTGAAAGATACTTCTGACAGCAAAGTGTCGGGTGCATTGGGGAACGGAGTGGTGGGGTGAAAGTTGAGCTAGGTTGTTTCGAAGAAATCAGAAAAATTTCTAGGTCTGAAGGAAGGCAGTGGCGGTGTGGAAGAAAGAGGGTGCCAGTGAGACAGACATCATCAGAGAGGCAAATTTATGGGATTTGTTAGTGGAAAGCTAAGAAGAAAATTGAGAAAGAGGACTCCCTGGTGCTCCCGTGGTTAATGTGTGCAGTGCATGCTCAGTCATGTTTGGCTCCTTGCGACCCCATGGACTGTAGCCCGCCAGGCTCCTCTGTCGATGGGATTCTCCATGGCATGAAAGCTGGAGTGGGCTGCCATACCCTTCTTCAGGGGACCTTCTCAACTCAGGGATCAAACCTGGGTCTCCCGCATTGCAGACCGTCTCTTTAGCACTGAGCCAACAGGGAAGTTCTATTGTTAATGGGCAGTGAGGAAACATAAGAGGTTTGTGTTGGAAGAAAATGAGTTTGAATCTAAGAGTTCTGTGTTTGCAGTAGAGCAGCTTGAATGGTTATTGGAAAGATGGCTCTGACTCTTGTGCGGCTGGGCAGACCTGAAATCTTGAGTTCACTTCAGCCCAATATATGTTTACTGAGTGGATGAGAATGAGCTGGTCCAGAAAGAGAGGACTGGGGGAGGGAAGAGTATAGATACTGGGGAGGATGGGGAGTCCCAGTGCAGGGTTTATTTGGTATTCACAGTGGATAAAGAATGTCATAAAACCCAAATGAACCTAAATGGAAGTCCAGGGCGGGCCAGAATTGAGCCCCCTGCCCCTGGGATAATTGGTGTTAGATGCATTGTCTTGGTGTAGCCCAATCTTCATTTTCTTACCTCCGTCAGTTTGTTCAAGAGCTCCATCTCTTCAAAGCTATTGAAAAGCAGCTCTTACACCCATCTCAAGCAT
>SJYC01032675.1:0-25312 GCA_006408675.1 Madoqua kirkii | reverse complement strand
GTGGGGTGAAAGTTGAGCTAGGTTGTTTAGAAGAAATCAGAAAAATTTCTAGGTCTGAAGGAAGGCAGTGGCGGTGTGGAAGAAAGAGGGTGCCAGTGAGACAGACATCATCAGAGAGGCAAATTTATGGGATTTGTTAGTGGAAAGCTAAGAAGAAAATTGAGAAAGAGGACTCCCTGGTGCTCCCGTGGTTAATGTGTGCAGTGCATGCTCAGTCATGTTTGGCTCCTTGCGACCCCATGGACTGTAGCCCGCCAGGCTCCTCTGTCGATGGGATTCTCCATGGCATGAAAGCTGGAGTGGGCTGCCATACCCTTCTTCAGGGGACCTTCTCAACTCAGGGATCAAACCTGGGTCTCCCGCATTGCAGACCGTCTCTTTAGCACTGAGCCAACAGGGAAGTTCTATTGTTAATGGGCAGTGAGGAAACATAAGAGGTTTGTGTTGGAAGAAAATGAGTTTGAATCTAAGAGTTCTGTGTTTGCAGTAGAGCAGCTTGAATGGTTATTGGAAAGATGGCTCTGACTCTTGTGCGGCTGGGCAGACCTGAAATCTTGAGTTCACTTCAGCCCAATATATGTTTACTGAGTGGATGAGAATGAGCTGGTCCAGAAAGAGAGGACTGGGGGAGGGAAGAGTATAGATACTGGGGAGGATGGGGAGTCCCAGTGCAGGGTTTATTTGGTATTCACAGTGGATAAAGAATGTCATAAAACCCAAATGAACCTAAATGGAAGTCCAGGGCGGGCCAGAATTGAGCCCCCTGCCCCTGGGATAATTGGTGTTAGATGCATTGTCTTGGTGTAGCCCAATCTTCATTTTCTTACCTCCGTCAGTTTGTTCAAGAGCTCCATCTCTTCAAAGCTATTGAAAAGCAGCTCTTACACCCATCTCAAGCATGCCAGCTCCACCTGCTGTTCAGCTCTGGACCAGAGCTAGCAAGTGGATATGGAGGAGCCAGTCATTGGTGACAGTGATGATAGAAGATGCAGTGATTTCTGCTGGCTGCTGTCATCTTCTGCTCTCTTCTTTCTCCTCTCTCCTATTTCTTCTTAAGAAATTACCACTAAATAAAAGTCTATCACTCATTGGATTGTCAACTGGACATTTGTCGATCATTTTTTTTGTCTTTAAAATCCTTCTTTAAAGGGTTACATTTACTAATAGGTATCTGTTTATGTTTGGCTTAGAGTTTGGTTGGCAGCTAGCTAGCAGCAAGGCACTCCTGAGATGAAACACAAAACAGGTTTCTTTTTTTAATTTTAATTTTTAAATTTTAATTGGAAGATAATTGCCTTACAACGTTGTGTTATTTCTGTTGTACAACAATGTGAATTAGCTATAAGTATACATATATCCCCTTCTCTCTTGAGCCTCCTTCCCTCCTCCACTCCCAACCCATCCCTCTAGATCATCATAGAGAGAACAGACTTGTTAAGGGGCTGGATCTCAGAAGGAAAATGGCTGGAAGGGGAAATGAGGGGGCATCAAAGCCCCCAGGTTAAGAATGAGGACCTTGGATTCAGACCCTTGGGTTCAAGTACCTGAGATGAAACACAAAACAGGTTTCTTTTTTTAATTTTAATTTTTAAATTTTAATTGGAAGATAATTGCCTTACAACGTTGTGTTATTTCTGTTGTACAACAATGTGAATTAGCTATAAGTATACATATATCCCCTTCTCTCTTGAGCCTCCTTCCCTCCTCCACTCCCAACCCATCCCTCTAGATCATCATAGAGAGAACAGACTTGTTAAGGGGCTGGATCTCAGAAGGAAAATGGCTGGAAGGGGAAATGAGGGGGCATCAAAGCCCCCAGGTTAAGAATGAGGACCTTGGATTCAGACCCTTGGGTTCAAGTCCTGCTTTCGCCCTTTACTTAACAAATGATCCTTATGTGTGTGTACTCAGTCACTTCAATTGCAACCCTGTGGACTGCAGCCTGCCAGGCTCCTCTGTCCACGGGATTCTCCAGGCAAGAACACTGGAGTGGGTAGCCATGCCCTCATCCTGGGGATCTTTCCAACCCAGGGATTGAACCTGCATCTCCTGAGTCTTCTGCACTGCAGGCGAATTCTTTACTGCTGAGACATCTGGGGAGCAGAAATGACACTTAGTAACTGGTTTAAACTTTTCAAGTTCCAATTCCCACAGTAATGAAGTGTGAAAATAATAGCACCTACCTTAGGATAATATGTGATTTATACTGAGTGCTTATAACATACCAGGCATATTTCCAAGTGCAAAGCCTACACTGCTGTCTGCACCCTGCCTTGTAGATCGTGAAAATTCAGTAAGGTTCTATGTATGAAGATCCCCAATAAAAGTTTTCTATACATATGAGTCTTCTCATATGTATGCATATTCCTGGCTTTGTCATCACTTGGCTTGTTAGATCTCTCTTTGCCTCTGTCTCTGATCTCTCTCTCTCTTTTACCTCCTGATTTTGACTCTGAAATTCCATTTCTCCACATTATTTTTTCCTGTCTTCCAGCCAAAGTTCCTGGTCGTCTAATCTAGGAAGATTAGGTATTTCAATATTAGCTGTTAATGGATGATTTCAGTTTTGAGGAAGGAGAGTTGATATAAATGTTAGTTATCAAAGCTAGTACTTTAAACATTCACTAAGGCCAGAAAAGTCTGGGGACCATTCAATAGTTTCTCCTTGTGAGCCTGCAGGCTCCATAGGTCTGGATATTGTACCAGGCCGGGGAAATCTTTTCTTTTCACCAAACTTTAAACTTCTTATTTTGTATTGGGGTAAACCCAAAGAATTGATGCCTTTGAATTGTGGTGCTGGAGAAGACTCTTGAGAGTCCCTTGCACAGCAAGGCAATCCAACCAAAATCCTAAAGGAAATCAGCACTAAATATTCATTGGAAGGACTGAGGCTGAGGCTGAAGCTCCAACACTTTGGCCACCATATGAAGAGCTGACTCATCGGAAAAGACCCTGATGTTGGGAAAGGTTAGATCAAGGAGGGGAAGGGGAAGATAGAGGATGAGGTGGTTGGATGGCATCACTGACTCAATGGACGAGAGTTTGAGTAAACTCTGGGAGATGATGATGAACAGGGAAGCCTGGCGTGCTGTAGTTCATGAGATCGTAAAGAGTCAGACATGGGCTAGTGACTGAAGAATAGCCCATTAACAATGTTGTGGTGGTTTCAAGTGAACAGCAAAGGGGCTCAATCATACATTAACATGTATCTATTCTCCTACAAAACCTCTCCCATCCAGGCTGGCACATAACATTAAGCAGAGTTCTGTGTGCTATACAATAGGTCTTTGTTGATTATCCTTTTTAAATACAGCAGTGTGTACATGGCCTTCCCAACTCCCCAACTATCCCTTTCTCTATCCCCCCTCCAGCAACCCTAGGTTTGTTTTCTAAGTCTGTGAGTCTCCTTCTGTTTTGTAGGTAAGTTCATTTGCATCGTTTCTTTTTAGATTCCACATCTAAGGGGTATCATACAATGATACTCTTTCTCTGTCTGGCTTACATCACTCAGTATGACATTGTCTAGGTCTGCCCATGTTGCCTTGTGTCAGAATTTTTAAATTCACTTGGCTCCCCCTTTTCTGTTTTCTAGGTGAAGTTGCTCTTGTCTTCTCTCTCTTGTACTGTCTCTCGTGTGATTCTTACTGAATCAGCAGGACTCATAGGATAAAATCAGAAGCGAGCTCTACTCCTTCCCTTGGTGCCTCTTCAAATTCTCTTTGGGATTGTCTCTTTCCTTCCTCTTGGGATGGAATCTCTAGTAGATGCCATTAACTTTTAGGATCCTGCTTAGACAATAAGGAATTCTCTGGTTCTTATTTTAATAAAAAACTTTACTTATTTATTTATTTGGCTGCTTCAGATCTCAGTCACAGTGTGAAGGCTTCTCTCTAGCTGCGGGGCACGGGCTCAGTAGTCGTGGCTGATGGGCTTAGTTGCCCTGTGGCATGTGGGGCCTTATTTCCTTGAACAGGGGTTGAACCCGTGTCCCCTGCACTGGGAGGCAGATTCTTAACCACTGGGCCACCAGGGAAGTCCCTAAATAATCTTATTTTAGTAATTGGAAGGTGCACTTCCCAGAACATTATATTTCCTTCTCTTTCCCACTTGGGACCCGAGAGGAGATCATCTTCTCTATTTCTCTATTCAGAGTTCTTCCTCCCCTTCCTCATGTATCTGGCTGCCTCTGGTTTCTGGGGGAGGGTTTGCAAAGGGGCAGGAAGGTTCTTATCTGACTGATACTGCTCTGCACTGACATAGGGGCTTTCTGCATTTGGCAGGCGGTTAAGCTGACCTTTTCTCGGATGGGAAACTTGAATATGTTCTTCAGCCCCTTCTATGACCCGTCTTGTTGAGGTTTTAACTGCAGCATTATTCAGTATTGGCAAGCATACCTGCCTCGCACTCCTACACACCCAAGGGTTGAGCAGTGCTCCTCCAGGTTCTTTTTGCTGAGATTTCACCTGTAGGTGGCCCTCTTGGATTGGATTTTACACAGCCCAGAGAGCCAGTTCTTCCTCTCCTGTGGCCTGTGGGAAACACAATCTTCCCCTTTCATTGTGCATTAATTCCCAATGGTGATTTTTATGTATTTTTGCTTCTATGTTGTGTATTACATGTATATTAGCTCCACGACGTCTTCATGGACATAGTTTGCTCTTTACCCAATTAGACTTTACTGCAGTATTTGACATTGTGTCCTTTCTCTTTCTGTCTCTTTTTAAAACCCCATATCCCCTTGAGTTGGGTTTCCCAGGTGGCTCAGCGGTAAAGAATCTGCCTATCAATGCAGGAAGTTTGGGTTTGATTCCTGGGCCGGGGAGATCCCCTGGAGGAGGAAATGGCTACCCATTCCAGTATTCTTGCCTGGGAAATCCCATAGACAGAGGAGCCTGGCAGGCTACAGTCCTTGGGGTAGCAAAACTATTGGACACAACTTAGCGACTAAATAACAACACCCCCTTGGGTTCCTCTGTTACTTGGATGGTGTCCCATTTCTCTGGCCACTTCTACCCTCCTCCTTCCATTAGATGTACTTGGATTCCTCAAACAGAATTTACCACCTTCTGCATCTTTTTAACATGCTTCTCTTGTGTACTCCAACTCTGTGAATAGCATTTCTCTTCACCAAGACCTGAAACCTGAGCTCATCCTAGCCTCCTGCCTCCCACTCAACTGCACCGAATGTGCCCCTGGGATCTGCCAGTTCTATTTCCCAAATCACAGGTCCTCGACCCAGGCTGGTGTTTGGGAGCCCAGTGAACACCTCTCTCACTGTTGCTGACTTCACTGAGGTTGTCACAGGTCTCCAAAGTGCCCAACTCAAATCTCTTCTGTTCAGTGTTGTATAATAATCTAAGTATAATAGGAAGCCCGCACATCCTCAGTTGTTCAGTAGTACCCTTGCCAATGAGTTTCACTGTCTCAACTTGATGAGTCTTTCTCTAGGAAGGAGGCTGGGCAGCTGAGGGTAGAGCTCATTTTGGAGATTCACCAGATGGGGGCCCCCAGGAGGAAGATGTTCCAAGTCATTTCCCTGTGTCTTTTTTCCTTGGATAAGATAGTACTCTCTTTCTTGTAACTTCTGCCATTCCCCACCCCTCTAAACTCACCTGTCTACACCCACAATGATCTGGGCATTAATTGAGCAAAAGTCAATATTCTTCAGTGATATTATTTTTAATGGCTCAAGCAGAGAGGCTGGGTCATGAGTCAGCAGAATTGGCGGTGGAGGATGCCCAGTCAGTCCTGGAAAGAGCCTAACTAGCAATAAGAGATGGGGTGTGCACAGTGGGGAGGACAAGTGGCTTCAGCAACTTCTTTGTGGCATGGAGGAGAGGAGCGTGGATTCTGATATGACTTAAAAAAATTAAAAAAAAAATTTTTTTTCAATTTGTTAATGTGGTGTATTACATTGATTGATTTGTGGATATTGAAGAATCCTTGCATCCCTCGGATAAAGCCCACTTGGTCATGGTGTATAATCTTTTTAATGTGTTGTTGGCTTCTGATTGCTAGAGTTTTGTTAAGAATTTTTGCATCTATGTTCATCAGTGATATTAGCTTGTAGTTTTCTTTTTTTTTGTGGCATCTTTGTCAGGCTTTGGTATTATGGTGATGGTGGCCTCATAGAAATATACAAGCAGCTCCTGGAGCTCAATTCTAGAAAAATAAATGACCTGATCGAAAAATGGGCCAAAGAACTAAACAGACATTTCTCCAAAGAAGACATACAGATGGCTAACAAACACATGAAAATATGCTCAACATCACTCATTATCAGAGAAATGCAAATCAGAACCACAATAAGGTACCATTTCACGCCAGTCAGAATGGCTGCTATCCAAAAATCTACATGCTGGACAGAGTGTGGAGAAAAGGGAATCCTCTTACACTGTTGGTGGGAATGCAAACTAGTGCAGCCACAATGGAGAACAGTGTGGAGAGTCCTTCAAAAGTTGGAAATAGAAATGCCTTATGACCCAGCAATCCCACTGCTGGGCATACATACCGAGGAAACCAGAATTGAAAGAGACACGTGTACCCCAGTGTTCATCACAGCACTGTTTACAATAGCCAGGACATGGAAGCAACCTAGATGTCCATCAGCAGATGAATGTATAAGAAAGCTTTGGTACATATACACAATGTAGTATTACTAAAAAGAGGCAGGTCCAGGAAGTCCGCGCCCCTGACCGCGCTAAAAGTTTGTTTATATATGCACGCTGCGGGGGATGGCGGGGTTAGGGAAGGGGGTTTGGATAGGTTGCCGGTTCGCGGCGGCGCGGGCTGATAGGTCTTTCTATGTGGCTGGGGCGGAGAGGCTTTGGCAGCGAAGTGTGCTGTCATTGGTCCCCGGGATCCGGAAGCCCTCCTCCGTTAGGGACTCCCCCGACTGGCGGGAGAGAGGAGGGTCGGCTAGACCTGGCAACCGAAGTGTGCTGTCATTGGGGGCCTTCTCGCCAGCAGGAGGGAGAGGAGGGGGGGCCCATCATGGCCCCCGGGGTCCGACCTTACACCTACCCTTCCAGATTGTCACAGAGCACCAGACTGAGCTCCCTGAGTCATATAGCAACTCCCCACTAGCATTTTACGTATGGTGATGTGTGTATTTCTCAATTTGTCCCACCCTCTCCTGCCCTTGCTATGTCCGTGAGTCTGTTCTCTATGTCTGAGTCTCTGTTCCTACCCTCAGAGTAGGTTCAACAGTACAATTTTTCTAGACTCCATATATACGCATTAATATTTGATATTTGTTTTTCTCTTTCGGACTTTGTATACAGGCTCTAGGTTCATCCGCCTTGCTAGAACTGACTCAAAATCATTCCTTTTTATGGCTGAGCAGTTATATGTATCACGACTTCTTTACGCATTCATCTGTAGATGGACATCTAGGTGGTTTCTATGTCCTGGCTACTGTAAATAGTGCTGCGATGAACACTGAGGGTACCTGTATCTTTTTCTATTTCGTTTTTCTCAGGGTATATGCCCAGTACTTGGGTTGCTGAGTCACATAGTAGTCTTAGTCCTAGTTTTTAAAGGAATCTCCATAGTGTTCTCCATAGTAGCTGGATCAGTTTGCATTCCCACCAACAGTGCAAGAGGGTTCCCCTTTGTCCACACTCTCTCTAGCACTTATTGTTTGTGGATTTTTTTTTGATGATGGTCTTTCTGACTGATGTGCAGTAATATCTCATTGTAATTTAAAAATCATTTGGAAGAATTTTTTTTTTTTTTTTCTGTAGGAAATTTGAAGGAAAGCTCACATTTCCTTCCCTTTGTGGGACTTTCCTTTGGCCTCCAGAGGTGAAAGCGGCTGGTAAGAGACGGAGAGCACTGTGGGTAAAGGGTGGAGTAACAGGAGAACGGCAGTATTCTGCCTGCTAAGGTGATGGTAGTAGAGAAGCGCGTGCCTGCCCAGGCTCCCAGGAGCTCCCTGAGAACACGTCTGACCACCCTCCGCTCTCTATTTGGATTAAATGTGGAGTTTCACAATCCACCTTCAGCCCAGGGGAAGTAGTCTCTTCTGGGGCTGAATGTAATTTAAGTTTTTGGGTAAAAATAGGGTGTATAGTAATAGAGAACAGAATTCAGGTGCTTTATGAACAAGTCAGGGAGGGCAGCTTCAGTGTGTGAGCCTTGATGGAACAGGGAGCGCTGTACCTGTCTCTTATACACATCTGAAGCCCGCACATCCTCAGTTGTTCAGTAGTACCCTTGCCAATGAGTTTCACTGTCTCAACTTGATGAGTCTTTCTCTAGGAAGGAGGCTGGGCAGCTGAGGGTAGAGCTCATTTTGGAGATTCACCAGATGGGGGCCCCCAGGAGGAAGATGTTCCAAGTCATTTCCCTGTGTCTTTTTTCCTTGGATAAGATAGTACTCTCTTTCTTGTAACTTCTGCCATTCCCCACCCCTCTAAACTCACCTGTCTACACCCACAATGATCTGGGCATTAATTGAGCAAAAGTCAATATTCTTCAGTGATATTATTTTTAATGGCTCAAGCAGAGAGGCTGGGTCATGAGTCAGCAGAATTGGCGGTGGAGGATGCCCAGTCAGTCCTGGAAAGAGCCTAACTAGCAATAAGAGTTGGGGTGTGCACAGTGGGGAGGACAAGTGGCTTCAGCAACTTCTTTGTGGCATGGAGGAGAGGAGCGTGGATTCTGATATGACTTAAAAAAATTAAAAAAAAAATTTTTTTTCAATTTGTTAATGTGGTGTATTACATTGATTGATTTGTGGATATTGAAGAATCCTTGCATCCCTCGGATAAAGCCCACTTGGTCATGGTGTATAATCTTTTTAATGTGTTGTTGGCTTCTGATTGCTAGAGTTTTGTTAAGAATTTTTGCATCTATGTTCATCAGTGATATTAGCTTGTAGTTTTCTTTTTTTTTGTGGCATCTTTGTCAGGCTTTGGTATTATGGTGATGGTGGCCTCATAGAAATATACAAGCAGCTCCTGGAGCTCAATTCTAGAAAAATAAATGACCTGATCGAAAAATGGGCCAAAGAACTAAACAGACATTTCTCCAAAGAAGACATACAGATGGCTAACAAACACATGAAAATATGCTCAACATCACTCATTATCAGAGAAATGCAAATCAGAACCACAATAAGGTACCATTTCACGCCAGTCAGAATGGCTGCTATCCAAAAATCTACATGCTGGACAGAGTGTGGAGAAAAGCCAGACTCCTGTCCATGGGATTCTCCAGGCAAGAATACTGGAGTGGGTTGCCACGCTCTTCTCCAAAACAAACTTGAGCACAGTGCATCGGCCAGGAATCAATCCCAGATCTTCCTTGTGGGAGGTGAGAATTCTACCACTGAACCATCAATGCCCCTCCTGGAAATTCTTACAAAGTTGTTGCTTCACAGGCAGGCCAATTGAGAAAAAAGAAAATCTGTGTCCTTGTAGGAATCTCATATTACCAGCAGGGGGCAGCATGGTAGAGGAGACCACAACTGGAAAGTCTGGCCTTGTCCTGATCACAGCAGAGAAGGGACAGGTCTGGTCTCTAGGGAAGAGTTTGAGAGCATGGTACTTCTCTATACACCATGCAGTCTCCTGGTAAGCGAGCTAGTAGGAGTGGATTTGGCGAGGAAAACCCAATACACCGTGATGATCTCTTTCTCCTCGAGTCTGAAGAGAGGCCGTGCCTTCTCAGTTGTTTGTGTTCCCTGCTTTGGCTGGAAGTCAGGGGATGGTGCTGGGCAGAGGGATGCAGTGTCTTCATGATCAGATGGTTGAGGGTGGCTTCAGAGGTGTCCCTTCTACTTTGGCAGGATTCCTGCTGGCTGGGGGAGGGGCACTGCATAGGGGGACAGTTCTCTGGCTGGGGGTGGGGGACACAGTTTGGGAGGGCAAAGCTGAAGGTCTTGAGGAGGGGGCCAGCATGGGATTTTGCATTGCTGCTGCTGCTAAAACATCTTTCTATTCTTCTGAACATTTTTATTGCAGTATAGTTGCTTTAGAATTTTGTTTTAATTTCTGCTGTACAGCAAAGTGAATCAGCTTCATGAATCCAAAAACAATCCAAAAAGAAGGAATAAATGTATGCATATATTTTGTTGTTGTTCAGTCGCTGAGTCGTGTCTGATTCTTGTGACCCAATGGACTGTAACCTGCCAGGCTCCTCTGCCCATGGGATTTCTCAGGCAAGAATATTGGAATGGGTTGCCATTCCCTTTTCCCTGGGGATCTTCCCGGCGAGGGATTGAACTGGTGGTCTCTTGCATCTCCTGCACTGGCGACAGTGCCACCTGGGATACCCATATGTGTGTATGTACTTTTTGGATTTCCTTCCCATTAAGTCACCACAGAGCTATGAGTAGAGTTTCCTGTGCTATGTGGTAGCTTCTCATTAGTGATGTGTTTTATATGTAATAGTGAATATATGCTAATCCCAATCCCCAATTCATCCCACCGCACGCCTACCCCCACCTTGGTGTCCATATGTTTGTTTTCTACATCTGTGTCTCCATTTCTGCTTTGCAAATAGCTTCATCAGTACCATTTTTTCTAGATTCCACATATATGCATTAATATGAGATATTTATTTTTCTCTGACTTTTTCACTCTGTATAAGACATCTTTCTTGTTTGAAAAGAATCTATAAGCAAGAGAAGATCTTCTGTTGTCAATGCTGATACCTTCTTAATTAAAACACCATCACTCTACCATTACCCTCAGGGGCAACCTTCCCATCAGGGGTTCTGGCAAATCTGCTGCATCCCAGGACCCTGCACTTGCAGCAGCTGCTGAGGAAGGATTGTAGGAGTGTTTTTTTCCTCTAAGTGGTCTCTCTCTCTGCCTTGAGAAAGTCACTCTTGGGCATCCCCTGTCTGTAACTCTAGAGGGCGCCTGGGCTCTTCACATCCATTGGAGCTATTGCACTTACCTTAAATTCCAAGCACACCTGACCTGTGAGGACAGAGCCAAGTGAGTGAAGAGACTCCAGCCCTAGCCCTTTCATGATGAATTCAGCCTAGGCTGGGACAGTACCTGGAATCCACCGTGACTTGCCGGCTTCAAGTATAGCTCTCCACTTCCTGAAACACTTGTCAAACTCCTTCTTTGTACAGAAGATCCTACTTTGTCATCAGCTGGTGTGTTGCAGAAAGGACAGCCGGTATGAGATGGGTGTTTCACGTGCATGTCAGTCCACTGTCCTCGCCTTGTGCTCCCACAAAGCAGCCCACTGAGTGTGAAAACCCCAGGTGAAGGCACAGGGATGTGTCCTGGGAGGCTGGGCCACGCCATTCAGTCTCTTCAACCCTCCACACCCCCTGTGCTCCTGCTTCTCTGCTATGTCCAACGGTTCTCTTTAAACCTCTAGCCAAGCCCCTGTCTCTGCATCCTGCAGTCTGAATAAGCATGTCAGGGATGTCCAGAGAAATAGAACCAGTAGGACGTAAATATGTGTATTTTTAAGAAATTGGCTCAGGTGATCATACAGGCCGGCAAGTCCAAAACCTGCAGAGTAGGCAGGCTGGTTGGAGACCCAGGGAAGTTTGCAGTTGGAGCACACTGGCAGCCTGGTCATAGAATTCCCTTGGGAGAGGTCAGTCTTTTTTTGTATTCAGGCATTCAGCTCATAGGATGAGGTCTACTTACATGATGCAGGATCACGTTTTCTTCAGCACTGGTGATACAGTGGTGAGCATAGCTGCCTTCCAAGCAGCTGACCTGGGTTCGATTCCTGGCCAATGCAGCAGGCAAAACTTTGGGCTTCCCTGGTGGCTCAGCTGGTAAAGAGTCCTCCTGCAAAGCAGGAGACCTGGGTTCTATTCCTCGGTTGGGAAGATCCCCTGGAGAAGAGAAAGGCTACCTACTCCAGTATTCTGTCTGGCCTGGAGAATTCCGTGGAATGTATAGTCCATGAGTTTTGTTTTTTTAAAAACCTCTTAACTTTTTTAAAATCTTTTAAGTCCAGGAGCTTCTTTTGTATTCAGGTTTTCAACTCATAGGATGAGGTCCACTTACATGATGCAAGATCATGTTTTCTTCAAAGACTATGATTAACATGCATATAAGCCCAGCTAGATTGGGTTAGGATTTCATGCAAAGATGGGCTCAATAAAGGACAGAAATGGTATGGACCTAACAGAAGCAGAAGATATTAAGAAGAGGTGGCAAGAATACACAGAAGAACTGTACAAAAAAAGATCTTCACGACTAAGATAATCACGATGGTGTGATCACTCACCTAGAGCCAGACATCCTGGAATGTGAAGACAAGTGGGCCTTAGAAAGCATCACTATGAACGAAGCTAGTGGAGGTGATGGAATTCCAGTTGAGCTAGTTCAAATCCTGAAAGATGATGCTTTGAAAGTGCTGCACTCAATATGCCAGCAAATTTGGAGAACTCAGCAGTGGCCACAGGACTGGAAAAGTCAGTTTTCATTTCAATCCCAAAGAAAGGCAATGACAAAGAATGCTCAAACTACTGCACAGTTGTACTCATCTCACACGCTAGTGGAGTAATGCTCAAAATTCTCCAAGCCAGGCTTCAGCAATATGTGAACTGTGAACTTCCTGATGTTCAAGCTGGTTTTAGAAAAGGCAGAGGAACCAGAAATCAAATTGCCAACATCCACTGGATCATGGAAAAAGCAAGAGAGTTCCAGAAAAACATCTATTTCTGCTTTATTGACTATGCCAAAGCCTTTGACTGTGTGGATCACAATAAACTGTGGAAAATTCTTCAAGAGATGGGAATACCAGACCACCTGATCTGCCTCTTGAGAAATCTGTATGCAGGTCAGGAAGCAACAGTTGGAACTGGACATGGAACAACAGACTGGTTCCAAATAGGAAAAGGAGTATGTCAAGGCTCTTTATTGTCACTCTGCTTATTTAACTTATATGTAGAGTACATCATGAGAAACACTGGGCTGGAAGAAGCACAAGTTGGTATCAAGATTGCCAGGAGAAATTTTGATAACCTCAGATATGCAGATGACACCACCCTTATGGTAGAAAGTGAAGAGGAGCTAAAAAGCCTCTTGATGAAAGTGAAAGAGGAGAGTGAAAAAGTTGGCTTAAAGCTCAACATTCAGAAAACGAAGATCATGGCATCCGGTCCCATCACTTCATGGGAAATAGATGGGAAAACAGTGGAAACAGTGTCAAATTTCATCTTTCTGGGCTCCAAAATCACTGCAGATGGTGATTACAGCCATGAAATTAAAAGACGTTACTCCTTGGAAGGAAAGTTATGACCAACCTAGATAGCATATTCAAAAGCAGAGATGTTACTTTGCCAACAAAGGGCCGTCTAGCCAGGGCTATGGTTTTTCTGGTAATCATGTATGGATGTGAGAGTTGGACTGTGAAGAAGGCTGAACGCTGAAGAACTGATGCTTTTGAACTGTGGTGTTGGAGAAGACTCTTGAGAGTCCCTTGGACTGCAAGGAGATCTAACCAGTCCATCCTAAAGGAGATCAGCCCTGGGTATTCTTTGGAAGGAATGATGCTAAAGCTGAAACTCCAGTACTTTGGCCACCTCATGTGAAGAGTTGACTCATTGGAAAAGACTCTGATCCTGAGAGGGATTGGAGGCAGGAGGAGAAGGGGACGACAGTGGATGAGATGGCTGGATGGCATCACCTACTCGATGGACATGAATCTGAGTGAACTCTGGGAGTTGGTGATGGACAGGGAGGCCTGATGTGCTGTGATTCATGGGGTCTCAATGAGTCGGACACAACTGAGCAACTGAACGAAACTGAGGGTGGGTGGATAGTCACATAAATTGTCCAGGGATGATAGAGAGGGGATTATGTCTTTTTCTAAAACTTTTTAATGTGTTTACCCTCTCATGCAAGTTTACCAGTCTTCTGTTCTCCACCTGGCTTCACACAGGCACAATGCATCCCTTTTCTTTCATTTCACCATGAAGTATTCCTGGACTGGACAGGGGACCAGGAGAAGGTTTCTTATGCCCAATAACTCAACATAAAGAAGTGGAAACCTCACCCTAGTCTGCTTCACAAAAAGAACTCACCTTGTGATCCTTACCTAGGCATAGCCCAGGAGTCTCTGAGGTTTGCTATTATTAATACTAGTTCCCATCTGGTGAAACACCTCTGTGGTTTGGGCAGGAAAGTGAATGAATGGAAGCCTTTACCTACCAGCCAATAGTTTTTACCTGGAAATTAAGATATTAAGAAATTTCTAATAGTTTATAAAAGACTCTAATCTTTTAAAATTGTGGAGAAAATATATTCAGTACACCTACAAAGCAGTGGTAACCTGGGAAACATTTAGGTCCAGGGGAAGAGATTAATATCAAGATTTAAAAAGAGAATCGATTGGCCTTTCGCCAGTTTCAGAATCTGGAATCAACCAGTGGGGACATTCCCGGGCACAGTGAGGGGAACCTACAACCCAGACAACTACAATCCACTGAGAGAAAGGGAAATGGATAGAACCTGGGGAAGTCTGACAAGTCTTCCTACTGTAGACAAAATTAGCTCCTTCTTTCTTCTACACCTACTTTATATTTTTAAAAGTTCATACCCTTCAGGTGTATGAAATGGACCTTCATGAAAATGAGAGACTCTATTGTGTGACTGGTGGGAAAATGAAAATTGGGATATTCATGGTCTATGATTAGATTAAAATTCCATAATCACTGAATGTGATTGGCTTCAAAGAAGGTCTTGCCTGGATTACATAAGCAGCCAGTGATGGAGCCCAGTTAGGAAACCAAGGAGTCATCCCCCGATGTACTCGGTTCCTCGTCTTCTGTGGGTTTCATACACCACCGCAGCCCTGGGTGAGTGAGTGTACATCACCACGGATGTACCTTTGTCAGATGCAACGTAAAGGTCCATGTGGTACATCCGAGCCCTGCCAGCAGACCACTGAGCAGTCTTCTCCAGAAGGCTTCTATCTCCTTCTCTTTTTTCCTCTTGGTCTTAGCAGTGCAAGACACTTTATTGACACGAATCAATGTTTATTTGGTGAAAGTACAGAGACTGACTAGTAAAGTAGTTGATTGATGACAGAGTAACCTCCCAGCGAGCTGAGGCTAAACCCCAAGGGGAACTCTCTTCCTGTTTCCTCACCTGTGTTACCGTGCTGTCTCTGATTCAGGGACCTCGCATGCCTGCTCCCCAGTGGCCCTCTGGAACTCCCAGTGATTTTCCACTCAGTCTCAGAAGCTTTTTTTCCCTGGCCCAGGTTTGCTCCTCTGTGTCCTTCTCCCAACCCCAGTAAGAGGGTAGAGAAATGGAGCGAGATCCTATGGCTTTGCCTCCTCCCCTCCATGTCCTCAGCCTGCCTTTTGTCTGTGGAGAAACTTTAGCCAAAGCATAAATTTAATTAATCACAGGAGTTAGAAAATGCAGAAACAAAGGAAAACAGTCAAAGGAGAGCAAATAATAATAATGTAGTCACTGATCCATAGTTAAGACCTTTAGCTCCTCCTCAAGGGCTATCGAGAGTATTCTGAGCCATATCCGGTGAGCTGTTTTATAGATATTGAAGCCCCTACTGGGTGAAATAAGTTAACTACATGATGACTAGACTGTACCCACCAACATAAGCTGCCATAATTCTGAGGATCGGCCTCAAAGAACTGGAAACACACTGACCCTGGAACTTAAGGTTAACTGCACCTCAAACAGCAAAGCTGATGCTGGTCAGACCACTGAGGACCAGTTTCAAGATGACTGTCAAGGCTGACTGCTGTTTCTTCAAGCAGCCCCTCCCTCTGTCTATAAAACCTTTCACCACCCCACCCCCATTGTTGGAGTAGAATCGAGAAGGGAGGAGTCAGCCGATGGGGAGAATGGGCCTTTATGTCCCTCACTGCCCCTACTCCTGTTGCCAGCATCCAAAATAAAGCAAACTTTGTTGATTGGCTTTGAGGAGAGAGTAGCCATACCCCGACTTTCGATAACACAGAGACAAGGCAAAGTAAGGAAATAAGATATTTTTTTGAGAAGCATGAGGGAAAGAACATCAAATAGTTTGGAAAACTTTTAATGGACTTAAGGCTAGCAGGCAGGGTGAGCTTTGTTAGGGGTTGTGGGAAGCGTAGGAAGGAAATACAGACAGAAAAGATCTGGAGAAGTTCTGATTGACTTAAGCAGATTTTGTTGTTGTTAATTTTCCAGCTGTGTTTGCTCCTGGAAAACTTTACAGTTTACAACTACAACTTCTAGTGAGGCCAATTGGTGAACAAGAATATCTGTGTCCTTGTAGGTACCTCATGTGACCAGCAGGGGGCAGTATGGTAGAAGAGACAGCGAGTTTTAGAAAGTGTGGCCTCCTGACCACAGCAGTGGAGAAGGGCAGGAACAGGTATGGCCTCTAGGGAAGACTTGGAGAGCATGGCACTTCTGGCTACACCATGCAATCTCCTGGTGGAAGAGCTGGGAGTAGTGTCTTGGAGAGGAAAATCCAATACACTGTAATGATACCTTTCTCCTTGAGTCGGAAGAGAGGCGGTGTCTTCTCAGTTGTTTATTGAAAGTGAGGGGATGGTGCTGGATGCAGTGTCTTCATGATCAGGTGGTGGAGGGGGGCTTCAGAGGTGTCACTTCAGCTTTGGTGGGTATTCCTGCTGGCTGGGAGGGGGGATGTGGCTTGGGAGGGCAGAGTTCAGGACTCAGGGAGGGCAGTACCAAGAAACCTGGGGAGGGCAGCATACCCGGGGAGGGCAGGTGACAGTGACTTGGGGAATGCAGGGCACAGGAACCTGGGAGGACAGCATGAAGGAAGCTGGGAGGACAGCATGAAGGAAGCTGGGAGGACAGCATGAAGGAAGCTGGGAGGACAGCATGAAGGAAGCTGGGAGGACAGCATGAAGGAAGCTGGGAGGACAGCATGAAGGAAGCTGGAAGGACAGCATGAAGGAAGCTGGGAGTTCAGCATGAAGGATCCTGGGGAGGGCAGTTCACAGGAACCCGGGTAGAAAGCTGGCAGGGGACTTTGCATTAATGCTGCTGCTGACAAGACATTTTCCTTTGACTGAAGATAAATTGAAAGAAAGAGAAAAAAAAAAGCCCTTTAGAATGAGACAACATCAGTGGAGGAGATTATTTCCAAATTAACACAAGAGAGAAGTACTGTCGCTTGTCACTTTTTTCTCTAAGATCAACACTATGACCGTCCTATTTCACTTCCTTCCTATTCTTCCCACCCTACAGGATCCTCCACAGATTACAGTGGCCAAAAAGGGACTTTTCTTGGGGGCTGGCCTGCAGTTGCCAGTGTTACTCTGCTGCACCGAGCACTGGTGCCGGGACTGTATACTCTTTCCTTTAAAAGGAGCATGTTCACTCTGCAAAGAGTCAGAGGAAAGAATGGGTTTGGAAAATGTGCCTGAAAATCAAAGACAAAATGTCTTTAGAGTAGTCAGTTTGAAGAAAAGAAGCTTGGGAGGACATGAGAGCATTTGCTAAAGTTTATGAGACGTGTTGAAGCAGAGAGATGTATTTGGAGAGTTTAGATTATATTGTTTCCAGAATCCATGGAGTAGTTTCTTTCTCGGAGACTGGGCCCCTATCTGTTGCTGAGGCATTTCTTCCCCTTAGTTTGCCATTTTTGGTGACCTCTGTAGCCCTTTGTATTATTCCTGACTACTTTAAACTTGATCACTGCTTCTTCATGGACAATTACTGCCCCTTGGCATTGGCTGTCTTAAAATCAGAATCCAGAGCAGAGTCAGAGCCAGTAGGAAACCCCAGGCAGGCATCTGGCCCAGGTCCTCTCTAGGTAACTTATCACGCTCTGGCCTGGGGTTGAAAGCTTGACCTTGAAACCATAGGAAGATTCAAGGTGGAGCATAAGAAAGCACAAAGGCTGGGGGCTATGTAAGCTAAGTTCTGGCCTCAGCTTTACCAGCATTTGGTAGGCTGATCTGGAGTTTTCTCATCTGTAACTTTTATCACATTCATCTCAAATTATTTTCTGTTTTAGAACAGCATTCAGCAAACTTCTCCTCTAAAGGGCCAGGTAATAAAAATTTTAGGCTTTTCTGGACAGGCTTTGTCACAACTCTTCGAGTCTGCCTTTGTGACATAAAAGCAGGCATAGGTAAGAATCACTGATGCAACTAGATTGATGCAACTTCACTTCATACTAAGTGAAGAAAGCCAGATAGAAAAAGACAAATGCCACATGACATCACTTATATGACGAATGTAAAATATGATGCAAATGAACATACGCATGAAACAGAAAATCAAAGACAGAGAACCAATGGGTGTTTGTGAAGGGGGAGAGGCTTGAGGGAGGGAGGGAGAGGGAGTTGGCATTAGCAAATCTAAGCTTCTATTTATAGAATGGATAAATAACAAGGTCCTACTGTATAACACAGAACTATATTCAATATTCTATGACAAACCTTAATGGAGAAGGATATAAAAAAAGAATATATACATATGTATAACTGAATTTGTCTGCTCTAGAGCAGAAAGTAACACAGCATTGTAAAACAACTATACATCAATAAAAAATACTAAAACTAAAAGCAGGCGTAGGTAATATGTAAACAGATGAGCATGAGAGTATTCCGATGAAATGTTGTTTCTCAAAATAGGTGAGCTCTAGTTTACTGATACTTAATTCATACCCCAACTTTCTGTATCACACTTCTCCCTGCTGAAGGTCTCTGCCACCTGGTTTTTGTTTTCTGGTTCATTTTGTTTATCTGTTCCTATTGCTGTTGTCTGTGGGGTTGCACAGAGTTGGACACGACTGAAGCGACTTAGCAGCAGCGTTGCTGTTTCAGTCATCTGTCTTTCTTTTCCTGTATTCCATCCCAGCCCATGGCTCTATACAACCTTCTCATGCCCTCCTACCAGAACCTATCGATGGCATCCTGGAGGGCTTCCTTTCCCACAGAGCAGAGTCTCACTGCTCACCTGCCTCTCTGGGTTGTTCCAGGCTTGCGGAATTCAAGTGCAGTGAAGAAGCTTGGAGCAGGGTCCTTTTATTCTGGGCTCAGCCTGGCAGGAGATCAAAGGGGCTTGCCCACCATTTCGTGGTAATCTGATGTCTCACTCAGTTCTTGAACACCCTTGCTAGATCCTCTCTTTGCACTAAAAACTCTAGTTTGGCAGCTTTAGGGTAAATAACCACATTTCTGTTTCCTCTGAAAGGATTTAATATGTGTGTGTGATGAGTGAGGCAAAGGGATATAGGGATTAATGTACTTTCTTCAAATATTCTTGGTCTTTCAGCAGAATTTAGGTTTGTATATATCTTGACCTCTACCTTATATCTTAAACGAAAATTAGTTCTGGATATATTATAGATCTACATTTTTTTATTTTTGAAAGATGATTTTATTACCTGTTTAAGGGATTACATTTAAAAATCATTTTACTTTAAAGTAAGCAAAATTAATATTTAGTTTAAAAAATAGAAACCCAACAATAAAAGTGACACCTTCAGCTATCTTTCTACCTATCTCAGGGTTTGAAAAGTCGTACTTTCAGATACATGGTAGGAAGTAGTGCTCAAGTCTAGAATGCTGCTGTCTTTTTGTGATGGATCTACATTTGAATGGTAAAGTGATAGATTCTAAAAAAACGGAAAGAATATCTTCGTGATCTTGTCAGTAGCAAACAGTCCACAAACAAGGTATAAAAAGCATAATTATAAGATTTCTGGTTTTTGAAATACACCACGATGATTGTAAAAAAGCAAGCCACAGAGATGGAGAAGCTACTTATAATACATATATCTCACAAAGAACTTGTGTCTAGAACCACCCCCCCCCACACTCAAACACACAGTCCTACAGATGAACAAAAAACAAGAAGCGGAAATAGAAAACTGTCCAAACTTGAACAGGCAGTTGATAGAAGGGTATTTTCAAATTTCCAATAAATATATAAGAATGTGCTCAATCTCATCAATCACAAGAGAATTGAAAGTTGAAATCATATTATCTCCGTATCCCCACTTAAATGACTAATGTGAAAAAGACACCATCAAGATTGCTTAGTGAGTAGAACAGTTAAAACTTTTATATACTGTTGATAGGAATAAAAGTTGTATTAAAATTTTGGAAAAATTAAAAGTTGTATTAAAATTTTGGAAAAATTAGCAGCATCCACAAGAGCTGAGCACCCAACAGAGGAATATGTGTATTGTAACAAAAATATATGAACATGAATGTTCACAGTAGCACCACTTAAAAATTTTTTTAAACTGGAAACTAGAAAAACGACTGTCAACAGTAAATAAAAATACATAAATAATGGTATATTCTGGAAGTAAAAACTATACAATGAGAATAAACTAAACTATGATTCACAACTACACACTGGGAAATGAATGAATCTCACAAACACAAATTTGTAGGAAAAAAAATCCAGGCAATAAAGAATTTCTACTGTGTGATTTCCTTTTTATGGATTTCAAAATAAGGAGAGCTAATCTGTGGTGTTAGATGTCAGGAGAGTGGTTCTATTTTTGGGTAGAGTTGTTTTATTTTTGGGTAGGTAGAGACTGGGAGGGGCCACAATAGGGTGGACACCTGGAATGCTGGTAACATGCTGTTTCTTCCTCTGTGTATTGGTTAGATGGCTATTTAGCTAGTGAAAGTTTATTGAGCTGTGTACTTAAATTGTTATAATTTCATTTATTTATATTTCAAATTTAGTCCAATTAAAATGTTAATTTAAAAGTCAATATTCCTGCAATGTAGTGAAAGAGAGAGTGAGAGATGATGAGAATAGCAAAATATTAAGGACTATAGCATGGAATATTTTTAAGATAGTAAGGACTTTGGATTTTATTCTGAAATGGGATGATATTTGATAATTTCAGTAGAGAGAGACCACAATGCTATTTATGTCTTGATATGATCGCTGCAGTTCTGATAAGGGATTGAAGCACAAGATAAGGAGAAAGAGACAAGACAGGGGACTTTTGCAGTGGCTCAGAGGAAGGATAATACTGACTCCAACTAGGATAAGAACATTGGACTTAATGAAAAGATGAGAAATGATTCCACTCTTAATACAGAACTTTAAGACTTTGGAAGGAATTATCTGTGTGAGGTAACACAAGAAATCAGAGATTTCTTCCTAGGCTTTAAAAAATACTATTATTATTTATTTGTGTTTGAGCACCTTTAAACACATGGTGACATTACTGTGAATACTGAAGATGGATAGAAAATGTTCCACAAATGATAGGTATGAGATTATAACAAAAAAGATAATCAGCAGTTATTATAAACAACTTCGTAACAATAAATTCTACAACTTATAGTAAAAGTACAAACTCCTTGCAAATCAAGTGACAAAAACACATGAAGAAAATTTGAATAGCCCTGTAATGATCTTCTGACGTGTCAGCTTGGCTAGGCTACAATCTCTGGTTATTCAAACACTAATCTAGGTGTTGCCGAGAGGTAGATGTGACTAATGTTCCTAAGCAAATGACTTTGTGTAGGGGAGAATATCCTAGATAAGCTGGGTTGGTCTGATGCAATAGTTGAAAGACTTTAAGAGCAGGATTGAAGCATCCCTGAAGAAATTCTATGCATGAACAATAATTTCAGAGCATGACAGATAGTTTCAGTCTCCTTATGTAGAAATATCTAAGGAATTTACACAAATATATATTGGAATTAAGTGATTTTAGCAATGCCACAGAATATAAGGCCAATCAATTTTATTTCTGTATACCATCACCAAACAATTGGAAGTAAAGTAAAAAATAAACTCATAATAGCATATAAATCATAAGGAATTAGAAATATATTGAACAAAAATGTTCAAGTTATCTATACTGAAAACTATAGAATAATCCAGAGAAAATTTCAAGAAGATGTATATAAATGAAGAAATATACAGGGTTTATACATTGGATAACACATTTTAAAAAACATGTCAGTCCTCTTAAGTTGATCTATTGAGTTCTTATAGTCCCAATAAAAATCCTGGTTGACTTTTTGGGGAGAAATCGACAGGCCAAATTTAACATTTATACGGAAATGCAAAGAATGTAAACTAAACCAAACAGTCTTGGAAAAGAACAAAATTGAGGGTCCCACATTATCTGATTTCAAGACAGACTACAAATGTCCATCGATCAAAATGCAAGGCTTTGTCATGTAATAGACATATAGGTCAACGGAACTGTATAAAGAATCCAGAGATGGACTCAACATCAATGGAAGATAACACATTTTTTAAAACATGTCAGTCCTTTTAAGTTGATCTATTGAGTTCTTATAGTCCCAATAAAAATCCTGGTTGACTTTTTGGGGAGAAATCGACAGGCCAAATTTAACATTTATACGGAAATGCAAAGAATGTAAACTAAACCAAACAGTCTTGGAAAAGAACAAAATTGAGGGTCCCACATTATCTGATTTCAAGACAGACTACAAATGTCCATCGATCAAAATGCAAGGCTTTGTCATGTAATAGACATATAGGTCAACGGAACTGTGTAAAGAATCCAGAGATGGACTCAACATCAATGGTCAAGTAAAATGTATAAATATCAAAAAGCATGCTTAACAACATTACTAATCAGGGAAATGAAGTTAAAAAGCCCCACGAGGTACCATTTCAGATCATGAAAATGGCTAAGGATAAGTAAGTGACTAAAACAACCATGATAAGGATGTGGAACATTTGGAAGCTTCACACAATGCTGGTAGGAATGCAAATGGCACAGTCAATTTAGGAAACAATTTGGCAGTTTCTTACAATGTTAACCATATTTCTCTGCTATGACCATGAAACTTCATTTCTAAATATTTATTTAAGAGAAATAAAAACATATTCATAAAAGACTTGTACATAAATATTCATAATAGCTTTGTTTGCATAACACCAAACTGAAACAATGCAAATGTTTGTCAACATATAAATAGGTGAACAAATTGTAGATAATTCACAGTAGAATATGCCAAGCAATTAAAAAATACCTAAAAAAATGACTGATTAAACAATAACATGATGAATATCAAAACAGGTTCAGCAAAAGAAGTCAAACAGAGCAGAGTGAGTTTTGTATGATTCAGTGTGCCTGAAGTTCTAGAGTAAGCAAAACTCACCCGTGGGATAGGAATCTGAACAGGAGATGCCTTTGGGAAGAAGTAAGTAGAAAGGAGTATTGCAAGTATTCTATATTCTCCTTGCTCTCGGATATTACAGGGACTGTTATGATAAGATCATGTTTTCTATCCACTTAACACATTGTGGTAAGTTCTAAAATTATTTCACTAGATATCTACATTCTTGAATTATATTATCTACATTAGTCATAACGAAAAGATGTATTGATATTATTGCTTTTTTCTTTCACTTTTACTCACAGTGGCTGCAAAAACTGGTTGTATAAAATCGAATTGGCTTTCTTGACCATCAATGAGTGCTTTATTGGAACGCTCCAGAGGTTCTGGAAAAAAGAGTCTTATTATTTTATTTCTCCTTCACGGGTGCTCTTCCAGTGGGAGGAAAATGTTAGCATCTATTCAGCCACCAAAGTGGAGTTTCCTTTGAAAATCAGGAGTTGGTTTTCAGGAATTGACATGAATCAGAACTGCTGTGAAAATACTTGCTATTTGCTCCAGACCCCAGCTACATGTGGGCTGAGAGGTATCAAGTCATTCCTCTTCAAGCACTGAGATTTTCTGAGGACAAGAGCAGTTTGGACAGAACAATGGATGGGGTGATTCTTTCAGGCCAGGTATGGGACTGGTGGGTAATTAAGACAGATAAGCAGACATGGCTGAATAGAGAAATATATTATTATGTGTAGGCAATGAACTAATAGACTATAGAGTAAGTTCAATCAAGAAGTCAAAGTTTGCTTTTTCTATGTTCCAACCATTGAATCAAAGTCTAGAAATATGAAGTAATGTGTCTAGGGTTGCACACTGACTATTGGAACCCAGTATCCTGGCTGGGGGCTTCCCAGGTGGCTCAGTGGTAAAGAATCCTTCTGCAATGCACGAGACAAAAGAGATGTGGGTTTGATCCCTGAGTCAGAAAGATCCTCTGGAGAAGGGCATGACAACTCACTCCAGTATTCTTGCCTGGGAAATTGCATGGACAGAGGAGCCTGGTGGGCTACAGTCCACGGGGTTGCAAAGATCTGGATATGACTGAGCACGCATGCACACTCAGTTGCACTGTCCTGGTTGCCAGACCCCTATTCTTTCTGAGGCTTTACCAGTTCTGATCTCATGCTTGGCCAAGTCTTAGCTTCCAGAGGGGAGAGAAGAGGAAAAGAGTGATTCCACAGATATTAATTAAGGACCTCACTTGTCCTGGAAACTGTTAGGTATTGACATAAAGCAGTGACTAACTCATGAAACTTAAATTCATCAAGGTCAATCAACAATGAACAAATGGTAACATGAATAATTCTTTAATAATTCTACATGTGTCATGAAAGAGTGATTCAGGGTAAAAAGAGCATAAAACAGGAGGAACTAACCTTGCCTAAACAGAATAATCCATCAGAGTTGGCCTGAATGCTGTATAGGGCATGAAAGTCAATCAGGGAAAGACAGCTCCTGGCTGAGAGGAGGGAAGAGGTCAGAGGGAAGGAACCTGGATCATATGAGGAGCAGAGAGGCCAGTGTGACCCGAGCTCCTAAGCCAGGCCAGGGGAGCATGTTGCAACCCAGGCTTCATGGAATTAAATATGAGGAGCTAGCCAAACAATCGGAGCCTTATGGGTCAATGTTAAGGAAGTCAAGTGTGTTTTTAAGTCTAAAAGGAAGCCACAGAAGGATATCAAGCAGATAATTGAGTCTCACTTGTAGTTTGGCTGCAGTGTGGTGAATGGTTTACAGGGCATCAGGGGTTGAACAAGACCATCTGAGATGCTCTTACAGTTAGGCCAGGGAAGAAGTGAGGGTATTTGGTTGAATGTAACATGAGTGAGATGGAGAAAGATGGATGGGAGAAATAGAGGCAATATCAGGTAGAACTGTCAAGATCAAAATATTAACTCTAACTATTCTAATAATTCCCTGAGTCTGAAACCTGTGATAACATCTACAGAGTCAAAATTATAACACAACTGATTAGTCAGTTCAGTTCAGTTCAGTTCATTTCAGTTGCTCAGTCATGTCTGACACTTTGTGACCCCATGGATTGCAGCAATCCAGGCCTCCTTGTCCATCCCCAACTCCTGGAGTTTACTCAAACTCATGTCCATTGAGTTGGTGATGTCATCCAGTTATCTCATCCTCTGTCATCCCCTTGTTCTCCTGCCTTCAATCTTTCCAAGCATCAGGGTCTTGATGCCATCCAATCATCTCATCCTCTGTCATCCCCTTCTTCTCCTGCCTTCAATCTTT
>SJYC01032673.1:0-11891 GCA_006408675.1 Madoqua kirkii | reverse complement strand
CCCACATTGGAGGCAGACGCTTTAACCTCTGAGCCACCAGGGAAGCTCTGCTGCAGCCTAAGCGGCCCCAGAAGGAACGCACAAGTCCCTCCCTGGTAGCCTTCTGTGCAGCCCTGGGGCCACTGCTTTCCTGGTGATGCTCACTTCTTTCATCTGTAGTGTATCCCTCGAATGGCAAGGGTGGTAATGATGGACTGGGTGGGATCTGGAAAGTAGGCAGTTGGGACAGATGCTCCTGGAGAGGAATTCAGCACCACTCAGCCTCTCATCCTCGAACACACTCCTATTGCTGTCTCTTATACACATCTCGTATGGATGTGAGAGTTGGACTGTGAAGAAGGCTGAGCGCTGAAGAACTGATGCTTTTGAGCTGTGGTGTTGGAGAAGACTCTTGAGAGTCCCTTGGACTGCAAGGAGATCCAACCAGTCCATTCTGAAGGAGATCAACCCTCGGATTTCTTTGCTGAAGCTGAAACTCCAGTACTTTGGCCACCTCATGCAAAGAGTTGACTCATTGGAAAAGACTCTGATGCTGGGAGAGATTGGGGGCAGGAGGAGAAGGGGACGACAGAGGATGAGATGGCTGGATGGCATTGCAGACTCGATGGACGTGAGTCTGAGTGAGCTCAGGGAGATGGTGATGAACAGGGAGGCCTGGCATGCTGTGATTCACGGGGTCACAAGGAGTTGGATGCGACTGAGCGACTGAACTGAACTGAACTTCTGTAATACTCAGCTTTTTAGTGTTTCACCTCATGAAACTTTAGATTTTGCCAAATATTTTCAGAAGAATCAATCATGTGTCACACTACATCAGTGAGATGATCAAAATCTCCCTTGTCTCTCAAAAGCTGGATATCTCAGAAAGTCCAAAATAAAATATCAGCCTCTTGTTTTCTGCCAGAGCTAGTAAATGCTCCCAGAGGGAAAGCAGCAGCTGCAAAAGTCAGCTCTTCTAAGATTGCTCCTCTTTATGATATTAGTCTCTTTAGTCTCCATTTCTTCAGGAAGTCTTTGAATTCTTTAAACAATTGATTTTAAAATTATAACAAAGTTTTCTATTTGTTCCTGATGAGAGTGTTGGTTTGCCAATAAGCCACTCTACTAAGAATGCTATGAAATTAAATTTAAATTATTTAAATCAAGTTGAGGTGGGTTTCTGTTACTTGCAGTTTATAATATCCTTAAAAATATATGAGCCAAGACCTGAGTGATGAGGAGCATCCTTCAAGGGAAGAATATTCCAGGCAGAGGGAAATGCAAAGGAAATGAACTTGTCCTGTTGGAGAAGTGGAAATGAGGCAGCCTGGTGTAATGTAATGAGTTGAATGGATGGACTGGGGGAAGACAAGATGGAAGAAGAGGCAGGAACAGATTATGTAGGGCCTTTTAGATAATTTAAATGACATCATGTAATTATACTTAGATAATCTCTTTGAGTCTGAATAAGGAATTAATTATTTGGAGACAGACAAGAAAGCTGCTGGATTAGTTAAGAGGCCACTTCATTAGTTCAAATAAGAGATGATGTTGGCTTGCCTTAGAGTCTTGTCAGTGAAAATGGAGGAAAGTAGACAAAGTAGGGTCATATTTTAGAGTATTTGTCTCCAATCCAAGTTCTAAGGAAACGAGATTTTAAGAGATATTTCCCAGGCTAACAGAACAGGTCTCCATCACTCTTCTATGAATTTCAGCTTGAGTAGCCCAAGTTTACTCTTTTGTATTGAGAGTGTTAACAACCTCGGTAGGGAGGCCAGAGGTCCCTAAATGGCAGGAGGGAATAAACTGCAAGTGGCAGACTTTATGTTTTCTTTCCTCTTCTGATCCCGTGTTGTCATAGCAACATCTGGTTCCACCTGAACTTAACTTTATCTCAAACCTTGAGCTAACCAATGCATTTTTCTCGTGGAAATGCATTACTTAAGCTATGTTAATGAACTATGTATTTACTTAGAAATCTGCCTTTCTTCAAAATTCATGTCAATTGTTATATGGCTGGGGATGACTCATCTTGGGCCAATGCTATCTCAAAATGTATGTTGTGGATGAGGGGCTGGTGCAACTCTCTCAGTTTTGAGGTGTTTGCTTTATTTGATTAGCAGCTTGCTAACAGGTATATAACTCCTTGCTAAAAACTAGCAATGGGGTGCTCTTTCTGCTCCTTTCTGTTGTCTGTGTCAGAAGTTTTCCCTATCTCTTTTCATATTTTAATAAAACTTTGCTACACAAAAAAACTCTGAGTGATCAAGCCTCATCTCTGGCCCCAGATAGAATTCCTCTCCCCTAGAGGCCAGAGATCCCAGCATCACTCAGTTTTGTCTGACTTTGTGACTTCATGGACTGTACAATGCATGGAATTCTCCAGGCCACAATACTGGAGTGGGTAGACTATCCATTCTCCGTGGATCTTCCTGACCCAGGAATCAAACCAGGGTCTCCTGCATTGCAGGTGAATTCTTTACCAGCTGAGCTATCAGGGAAGTCCAAGTTTCTTTTACATAAAAGCTCCAAGTGATCAAGCCTTGTCTGTAGCCCCAGATCGAATCCCTCTCTGGAGGCCACAAATCCTGGCATCATTCATGGCTTGCAGCAGCAACCTTTCAGTATGTTGCAGTTCTATGTAAGATTTTAGTTGAAATATTAAAAGGAAATTAAAAGGGAAAAAGCACAGCAACAGAGTTAGAACCTATAGTCTTATTGCTGATTATATGGCAGGGTGTAAAAAGTCTGAAATTCATGACACATATGGTTTTTTTGACCTTAACAGATGAGTAGACTATAGTGTCAAATTGTTATTGCTCCTTTGCACTTTGTAAACAAGGCACCTTAGAACCAGAGAGAGAAACTTTCTTGCACTGTCCCTCCAGTGCCTTCTACTGACAAACCTGAATACCTGACAACTGGAAAAAGAGGAATATTTGTAAAGCCCAGACCCCTTGTCATGGTACAGGCAAAGAAGGATGATTTTGGAGAAGAGAGAAATAAAGTGACAATTGATAAAGGTTTTTGGGAGGGTAATGCTCAGGAATACGTAGATGGCAAAGTTTGGGTTTCAGGGAGTGCAGTGTCTGGAATTGTTGGGAGAGCAGTGGGGAGAGGGTTATGTTGAGGGCAGAGTTTTGTGGTATGGGGAAGACAAGAGTCAGGAATGTGGGCTTTGTAAGGGACTGGGCTGAAAGTTCTGTGGAAGCCAAAAATCAGATTATGGGGGACAGGGCTCAGCATACTGGGGACAAAGATAGCAGGGTTTGGAGTTGTAGGGTAAAAATCTGTGACATTAAAGACGGGCACAGTTTATTAACTATTTCTCTATTGATATGTGTGTGTGTATTAAGGGGGGAAGTCTATGTGTCCAATTCTTGAATATGGGCAGTTCTATGATTGCTTTGACTGAAATGACACTAGGCCAATTTCCATTTTCTTTCTTTTGATGTCTTGAATCAAAGTGCAAGAATCTGACCACTGTCCTGGAGAGGCCTTGAAATTACCTAGGGACAAAGAGGAGGCTAGCTGAGTCTAGCCTTTCTTCTGTCAAGGCATCAGGCAGGGTGAATGTGGGTGAATCTATATTGAACCTTGCAGAGCTGATCAGTTAACAGGTGAATATCACCAAGGAGTTCCAGTTCATACCATATGAAGCATATTACTTGATCAACCATTATGTGATTATCTGTCTCATAAAATTGTGAAATCTTTATCACAAAGATTAATCTCTATCTTAATCACAAAAATCTTTACTAGGAGAGATGAATGTGGTAAAACAAAGATGTGCTATCTGGATTTCCCTTAAAGAAATGATTTGTTGTTCCAGCTGTTGGGAGCCATCAGCTTCTTCAGGGTTGGCCTCAGCTTCAGAGAGCTGCCTCTTTCAAGAACATTCCAGTCCAGGCTGGGCCACACCCAGTGACTGCTCAGGAGGTAGGTATAGCAGCCCGGCATCTAGGCCAGCACAATGATCAGGCTGTATAGGCTCTCAGGTTTCCTACGCGTTTAGCTGAATCTTTATCAGGCTTCTATGGCTGTTTGACTTCTCCCTCTGCCCAGTCCTGGTTTCTCTTCCTTCACAGGCGCTGATCTCCAATCAATATCGTACACACCAAATTCCATTGCAGTGTCTGCTTCTCAGAAGCCCAACATGTGACAGTGCCGTAAATGAACAGCTATGCTAGTGTCAACACTATCCCTGCTGTTAGAATTATGCAGAAAAACTTTGAAGTTTCAGAAGGGAACGCTGAATCTGGCACATAGTAAGAACTCAGTAAGTATTTATCAAACTGAACTGAGCTCAGAGGAAGCACTCCTCACATAAGGGACTAAAAAGCTATTGGTAAGCCTCTCCCTGGGGACCTCCCAGGTAGTGTTAGTGATAAAGAACTTACCTGCCAATGCAGGAGCTGTGAGAGATGTGGGTTCAATCCCTGGGCAGGTAAAATCCCCTGGAGGAAGTCATGGCAACCCACTCCAGTATTCTTGCCTGGAGAATCTTGTGGACAGAGGAGCCTGTTGGGCTACAGTCCCTACGATCGCAGAGTCAGACATGACTGAAGCAACTTCGCACAACACACAGCACAGCGCAAGTAAGTGAAGTCACTCACTCGTGTCCGACTCTTTGTGACCCCGTGGACTGCAACCCACCAGGCTCCTCAGTTCATGGGATTCTCCAGGCAAGAATACTGGAGTGGGTTGCCATTTCCTTCTCCAGGGAATCTTCCTGACTCAGGAACTGAACCCAGGTCTCCCACATTGGAGGCAGACGCTTTAACCTCTGAGCCACCAGGGAAGCTCTGCTGCAGCCTAAGCGGCCCCAGAAGGAACGCACAAGTCCCTCCCTGGTAGCCCTCTGTGCAGCCCTGGGGCCACTGCTTTCCTGGTGATGCTCACTTCTTTCATCTGTAGTGTATCCCTCGAATGGCAAGGGTGGTAATGATGGACTGGGTGGGATCTGGAAAGTAGGCAGTTGGGACAGATGCTCCTGGAGAGGAATTCAGCACCACTCAGCCTCTCATCCTCGAACACACTCCTACTCCTGTGGCTGCTGTTCTGCCCTTAGAGTTACGCCTCCAAGGGTTTATCCATTCCCCATACTGGCTGCCTCCCTACTCCTTCTGGACTCATAGCATCTCTCACCTCCAGCAAGTGAGGACTAGGGCCTCTCAGCAATACATGTTTTCATCAGAGGAATAGAGGAAAAGACTCTGAAGTTCAGAGGGAGGGATCAGCTCTTCTTCACGTTGATAAGGGAGAAGGGTTGGGGAAAAGCATAGAGAGGACGGATGTGTCAGGTCCAACTCTGGTGGTTTCACCAAGGACATATATGTTAGAAGAAGAGGTATCTGTAGAGTCCAGGTAGTTCTAAGTCATTTGAAAAGAACCTTTATCAACCCTCCTTAGTTTGTTCCTTAAGAACTGGAGCTTCTGCAAAATAAGGGGTAGTAAAACCTATGTCTTCAAGCCTTGGTGACTTCCGACCTTTGGAGGGAGAAGTCTGTAGAAGTGGTGAAGAAGAGGAGATGGTGCACAAGGTGGCAGTGTCTATTGGGTGGTTGGGAGACAATCCTTGCTCAAGTTGGGAAAAGAAGCTTGTTTCAGATGTGACTTCTGCTTTTCCAGGTATTCTTGCTGGCACAGGTGGCACTCAGCAGGGAGCACTTCTGTTGCCCAGGAGAAGGGCAGGTTTCAGGGCTGAAACCTGTGGGGAGGAGGCTCGCATTGTTGCCACTAGAGATGGGACATCATGCCCAAGTTTAAGGAACCTGAAAGAAACAAGAGAGAACTATTTTCATGTTTGGCATTCAATAGTTTAAAGTAGAGCAATTGTCCCCCAAATTCTAACTTTGAGAGTAGACAAAACCCCCTCAGCCTATAGTTTCCATTATCATATTCTATGATTCAGATTTTTCCAGTTTAATATAATGATAATAGCAATAATTTCTAAAATTTACCAAGTGTTTATATAGTTAGTGCTATACTAAGCATGTGCACGATTTTCTAATTTAACCCTATTAAAATCCTATGAGATGAGAAGGGCCACTGCCTCCATTTTACACATAGTGAAAAAAAGTTACAGAAAGGTTAACTGGCCTACCCGAAGAATAATAACTAGTAACTTGCGGAACAAGGAACCAAGTTTGAATTCCCTTACCTCAGAGCCAGCACTCGTAACATTCACACATCCACTAGGCTTTTCTAGCAAATGTTAACCCCAGCCTTTCAGGAGTGTCCTGAGGGGCTGTCAGGAGGAAGATTTTCTTTAGGCTGCTCAAATGGGACTCTTGATGTAGCTGGGGGTTGGGGGTGATCCTTTGTCTGATTACATCAGACCCATTCAGACTGCTGGTGTTCTGATCTGCCCCTCACTCTCAGGAGAACGTTGACTTCTGGGTCAAGACTAGTCCTTGGGGTAGGATGGAAAAGGTCCAGAAACTGTGCCATTTTTGTTTAGCCAGCATTGACTAGAGCTTCCTGAGCACTGCAGCTGTTAGGACTGAGAGAATAAAATGAAGATGTTTAACTTGGGGAATCAAAAATTTGAGCTGATATGAGAGCTTTGTGTAAATAACAGGAATAGAACGTAAATCTGTTCTGTATTTCAGAGCAGAGGCCTCCTAAAGAAACAGAAGTGACTGGGAGGCACATTTCAGTCCAACTGAGAACATAGCTCCTGAGTAATTTATCTGCAGTAAGACCAGCAGCTTAAAACACACTGAACCCCCCTGCTGCTGGCAAGGTTCAAGCAGAGGAGGAAAGACTATTTCTCAGAAGGTTCTTTGGAGCAGATATTTGTGCAAAACGTGCTTTTGGTTCTGTGATGCCTTTTTTCTCCCGAGACTTCATTTCTGTTTTTGACTTCCTTCTAGGGCCTCCATCTTCTATTAATTCCTCTTTCAGCAGGACAACCTGTAATTACTCACCCTAAGGGTATTTTATAAATTCTCTCTTCCATTTCATTGACCAAATCACAGGCCCTGAAAGAGGAGTCAGGTAGTGATAGAATATCACAAATGTAGGATTTCCAGAATATCCTCTATCCCAAGGCCTTAGTTCAAATTTTCAGATCTGTGTCTTCACTTGAAGACTGTTTTTTGTTATTTCCCTACAGCTGGACTTTGGCCTCAAATCTGAGTGAGAAAAAAAGCTTCTTGATATTATAGAAAGAACATGAGATAGAAACAAGGAGATCTTGACATTAACCAGCTGTGTGGTCTTACTCAAAACACTCAATATCTCCATAACTTGATCTCTTCATCTCTAAAATGAAAGATTTGGATATGAACATTTCCAAAGTTAATCCTAGAATTAACATTATGTCTGCCTGTCTGTCTATACACCTAGCTATCCTGTTCCTTTAAAACTCCACCTCAAAGGAAACTTCACTCTATGTTCAACCACAGGATCATCCAGGTAAGGAAGGGGCTGTACCAGTCCCTACGGAGAAGGCAATGGCACCCCACTCCAGTACTCTTGCCTGGAAAATCCCACGGCGGTGGAGTCTGGTAGGCTGCAGTCCATTGGGTTGCTAAGAGTCGGACACGACTGAGTGACTTCACTTTCACTTTTTACTTTCATGCACTGGAAAAGGCAATGGCAATCCACTCCAATGTTCTTGCCTGGAGAATCCCAGGGTCGGGGAAGCCTGGTGGGCAGCTGTCTAAGGGATCGCACAGAGTTGGACACGACTGAAGCGACTTAGAAGCAGCAGCAGCATACCAGTCCCTAAGCGGACTCTTCCCTCTTTGCAGAGAGAGACTTTATCACCTTCCTCTCCAGTCTGCCTCAGAGGATTCGAGAGGCGTTGAGGAGAGCCTTAATCTTGTATCTCTGATACCAAGCTCAGTCAAACTTAAGGAAAACAAAGGGTTTTTTTCCCCCCAGTTTCTTGTTTCTTAGGTGTCTCCCTTCAGGTCCTAAATGACTTGTGAAACTACTTCTTTGTTTAGAAATCTCCGGTTTGGCAGGTACTGAGTGACTAACAAGGCTTCCATCTCCTCAGGGAAATTTGGGAGGAAAGGGACACAGGGGCTGGGCTCTCAGTGGGTGATGAGTAACCAAGGGAAGGCATGATGAATGGGCCGAGGGAGGCAGGACATTTGAGGAGGGGAGGAGCACATGAGGGGCCCCATAAGTAAGTGGTAGAAGATGTTAACTTACATTTTTTCCCCACCAAAACAATTTTTATTTCCAGTTTAATTTATGTTTTAATGTTTTAGCAAAAATAAGCCCCATGAATCCAGACCATGTACTTCGCTGGAATAGTCATGAAGGAATTATATAGATTTTGAAGGATAAAAAGAGATACTAGAGGAACTTCCCTGGTGGTCCAGTGGTTGAGAATCTGCCTGCCAGTGCAGGGGACACAGGTTTGATCACTGGTTTGGGAGGATCCCACATGCTGCAGGGGAATTAAGCCCATGTTCCACAACCACTGAGCCCACACTTTAGAGTCCAGGCTTCCTAACAGGAGAAGTCACCACAGTGAGAAGCCTGCACACTGCAACTAAAGAGTAATCACTGTTTGCCACAACTAAAGAAAGCCCACACGCAGCAAAGAAGACCCAGTGCCGCCAAAAATAAGGAAATTAAAAAAATGGCTACTAGAAAAGAGTAAAGTGAGGTCATTTGGAGACGTAGATCATAGCTTCTACATTTATGATTTGAGCACAATTTTGTAGGTCAAGGAATCTTGATAGACTCTGGAAGGTGGAAAGTAGAGTGAGGAATAATTCCTAGTCTTTTCTCATGGAGCAGTGGTTGGCTGTCAGTTGTTTCGTGGACTCAGGATTCAAGAAGATATTGGAGTCTAGCCTGTTATCTGAAGCTGTGGCACACAGTCATGAGATGGATGTAGATATTGATAGTTGGAATACAGGGTGGAGAGCTGAGAGGCCTGGGAAGGGAGAGAAGATGGCACTGGGAGTGTAATAGGGAAACAAGTCTGACTCCATCTTGGATCCATTTCTTTTAATCTTTGTACTCTATTGCTTTTTTTGTAAGTGAATTAGTAAAAGGATGCTGCTGATAGCTTCAAGTATACATAATGACCCTCTCCAGGATCCCTGCCTCCCATGCCTGACAATTAAGTAAAAATTCCTTTGTTTAGCTCACAGGAAACATTCTGAATAGGTCCAACTGTCAATAGCTGCAAGAAAGAAAGAAATGAACACATCTCCTTCCAAGTCTGGCCAGAATCAGGAAATATTAGCGACAACTTATTACCTTTTTTACTATGTCCTTACCTGCCCCTATTTGTTCTATAAAAGAAACTAGCATCCAAACCCAGGCAAGATGGTTCTTTGGGACATTAGTCCACTATCTTATTGGTCTGCTGATTTTCTGAATAAAGTTTCTATTCCTTGTCCCAATAACACATCTCTTCATTTATAGTCCTGTCATATGATGAGCAATACAAGCTTGGACTCAGTAGCAGGCAGAGGTAGAAAGGGGAGGGATGGACTTTGGGTATTTCTCAGACTACTACTATCCATTGTGTGATGTGTTTGCCTTGTTGTATTGCTTGATAGGAGAAACTACACTTAAAGACCATACATGGGTGGAGAGAAAGAAATATTTCACTGTATGTACCAGGAAGAAGGGATGCTCATCTCTGGGTAGCTGTGAAGTTGAGAAGTGGCTATTCATCAGAGATCAATACAAAAGAATTTCCAGTTAATGTCCAGTATTTTGGTGCATAATACTTGAGCCCTAGCTGGTATAAAAGTGAGCAATCACCTGCTGAAGAAGTGTTCAGAGTGATGGTAAGCTCAGTAGGATGGGAGTGGCAGTCAGGATGGAAGTTAGCAAATGTAGTGGAGTTTCAGGCACTGAACAGGAGAGTGGTGTGATCACCAAAGTCTGTGTACCCCAAGTTCTCCAATGTCAGCCTGAGTTATCATGGGAAGATGAATGAGTTCTAAAGGCACCTTCAATCCCTAAATCGTCAGTGCTTGCACACAATCTATCAACTCAGTAGTTACTAAAGCTATTATTAGATTGGTAAAAAAGTAATTGTGGTTTTGTACTGTAAATTTTAAAGCATTATAACTAGGCTCAAACACATCTTTATTAATCCAAATAGGAACCATTACAGTCAACACATTTTTGCCAATGAGAAATAAATTTGTTATCTTGTAGTGTAAAAATCCATGCTAAAGGAGTCAGTGAACTCTTGGAAGCATTTTCTGCCTCCTGCTGGTTGTGGAAGCATTTTTCCTGCAAAAAGTTGTCAAGATTCTTGAAGAAGTGGTAGTCAGTTGGCAAGAGTTCATGTGAATACAGCAGATGAGACAAAACTTTGTAGCCCAATTTGTTCAACTTTTGAAGCATTGATGGGTGATACATGGTTGGGCAGTGTTGTGGAGATGAATTGGGTCCTTTCTGTTCTCCTATGCTGGCTGCAGGTGTTGCAGTTTTCAGTGCATCTCATTGATTTGCTGAGCATACTACTCAGATGTACTTTTGCTGGGAATTGGGTCCTTTCTGTTCTCCTATGCTGGCTGCAGGTGTTGCAGTTTTCAGTGCATCTCATTGATTTGCTGAGCATACTTCTCAGATATACTTTTGCTGGGATTCAGAAAGCTGTCATGGATCAGATGGGCAGCAGACTGCCAAACACTGACCATAACTTTTTTTTTTCTTTTGATGCAAGTTTGGCTTTGGGAAGTGCTTTGGTGCTTCATCTTGGTCCAACCACTGAGCAGGTCATCATTGGTTGTTGTATAAAATCCACTTTTTGTCATATATCATAATCATATGTAGAAATGTTTTCTTGTTGTGTAGAATAAGGGAAGATGACACTTCCCTTATTGATGACAAAATAATTATTAAAAAAATTTTTTTGGTCAGCTTATGAGGTACCCACTTATCAAGCTTTTTCAGCTTTCCAATTTGCTTCAAATGTCCAATGACTACAGAATGGTTCACACTGAGTTCTTCGCCAGTTTCTCATATTGTAAGAGGATCAGCTTTGATGATTGCTCTCAGTTGGTCATTATCAGCTTCTGATGGCTGGCCACTATGTTCCTCATCTTCAAGGCTCTTGTCTCCTTTGCAAAACTTCTTGAATCACCACTGCACTGTATGTTCATTAGCAATTCCTGGGCCAAATGTGTTGTTGATGTTGCCATCTGTCTCTGCTGCCTGATGACCCATTTAGAACTCAAATGAGAAAATTACTCTACCTACCCAGGAACATGGAATATCTCTCCATATGCTTATGTCATATGCTTATTTCTTTCTTCAGTGTCCTATAATTTTCCATATACAGTTCATCTGTCTCCTCAGGTAGGCTTATTCTTAGACATTTTATTCTTTTTGTTGCAAATGACTATACTACCAAATGTAATCTGCAGATTCAATGTGATCACTATCAAATTACCAATGGCATTTTTCACATAACTAGAACAAAAAAAATCTCACAATTCATATGGAAACACAAAAGACCCTAAATAGCCAAAGCAATCTTGAGAAAGAAGAATGGAACTGGATGTATCAACCTTCCCTACTTTATACTACGAAGCCTCAGTCATCAAGACAGTATGGTACTGGCACAAAAACAGAAATATGGACCAATGGAACAAGATAGAGCACCCAGAGATAAACCCACACATCTATGGGTACCTTATTTTTGTCAAAGGAGGCAAAAAAAAAAAATGCGATGAGGCAAATATAACCTCTTCAATAAGTGGTGCTGGGAAAACTGGACAGTTACATGCACAAGAATGAAATTAGAACAGTTACAAATGCCATACACAACATAAACTCAAAATGGATTAAAGACCTACATGTAAGACCAGAAGCTATAAAATCTTAGAGGAAAACATAGGCAGAACACTTGATGACATAAATCAAAGCAAGATCTTTTATGACCCACCTCCTAGAGTAATGGAAATAAAAAC
>SJYC01032672.1:0-32599 GCA_006408675.1 Madoqua kirkii | reverse complement strand
AAAAAAAAAAAAAAAAAACACAGATGTAAAGAATAGCCTTTGACTATGTGGGAGAAGGCAAGGGTGGGAGGATTTGACAGAATAGCATTGAAATGTGTATATTACCATACATAAAACAGATGACCAGTGCAAGTTGAATGATTGAAGCAGGGCACTCAAGGCCAGTGCTCTGGGACAACCGAGAGGGATGGGGTGGGGAGGAAGGTGGGAGAGTAGTTCAGTACAGGTGGACACATGTGCATCCTGGCTGACTCATGCCAATTCAGTGTATGGTAAAAAACACCACAATATTGTAAAATTATCATCCAGTTAAAATAAAGTAATTAATTAAAAAAAACAACTGTAAAGGCAGAGGAACCAGAGATCAAATTCCCAATATCTGTTGGATCATATAAAAGCCAAGGGAATTTCAAAAATATCTACTTCTGCTTCATTTACTATGCTAAAGCTTTTGACTGTGTAATCAAAACAAACTGTGGAAAATTCTTAAAAAGATGGTAACACCAGACCACCTTACCTGCCTCCTGAGAAATGTGTATACAGGTCAAGAAACAACAGTTAGAACCAGACATGGAACAATGGACTGGTTCAAAATTGGGAAAGAAGTGCATCAAGCCTGTATATTGTCACAAGGCTTATATAACATATATGCAGAGTACCTCATGAGAAATGCTGGGCTGGATGAAGCACAAGGTGGAATCACGATTGCCAGAAGAAATACCAATAACTTCAGATATGCAGATGACACCACCTTTATGGCAGAAAGTGAAGAAGAACTAAAGAGCCTCTTGATGAAAGTGAAAGAGGAGAGCAAAAAATTGGCTTAAAACTCAACATTCAGAAAACTAAGATCATAGCATCTGGTCCCATCACTTCATGGCAAAAAGATGAGGAAACAATGTAAACAGTAAGAGACTTTATTTTCTTGGCCTCCAAATCACTGCAGATGGTGACTGCAGCCATCAAATTAAAAGACACTTGCTCCTTGGAAGAAAAGCTATGACCCATCTAGATAGCATATTAAAAGGCAGAAACATTACTTAGCCAACAAAGGCCCATCTAGTCAAAACTATGTTTTTCTCCAGTAGTCATTCATGTATGCATGTGAGAATTGGGCTATAAAGAAAGCTGAGTGCCAGATAATTGATGCTTTAAACTGTGGTGTTGGAGAAGACCCTTGAGAATCCCTTGGACTGCAAGATCCAACCAGTCAATAGTAAAGATAATCAGTCCTGAATATTCACTGGAAGGACTGATGCTGAGGCTGAAGCGCCAATAATTTGGCCATTTGATGCGAAGAACTGACTCACTGGAAAAGATCCTGATGATGGGAAACACTGAAAGCAGAAAGAAAAGGAGATGACAGAGGATGTGATGTTTGGATGGCATCACCAACTTGATGGGCATGAGTTTGAGCAAGTTCAGAGAGCTGGTGAGGGACAGGGAAGCGTGGGGTAGTGCAGATTCATGAGGTCACAAAGAGTCAGACATGACTGAGTGATTGGATGGTACTGAACTGAACTGATAGCCAAGGTACTCAAGTTTTCCCCAGAAAGGCAAAGTAAATATTATTAGCTGAAGTGTTACTGTAGGTCACCAAATTACACTCATAAATAATCAATGGGTTCTATGTTACCCATATTTAATTTATTTAAGGACAAATACCCTTGGATTGAATGGCTGAATCAATGACACATGGAGGTTCATCCCCTGAGTGTACTAAGAATGTCTGAAAACACACTAAGTGTCATGTAAAATAAAGGACCTGATAGAGTCAATTGAATTAACTGTTGGAGGGGGAAGAAGTGCAAGATATTTAGGGAGTCTTAATGGAAAAATTTCTAAATGGATATAGCCCAGACACTTGGTTCATTTTGAAGATAATGAGAGGAGAGGAATTTGGGTTTCTACTAGACCACAAATGACTCAGATCGTAGGTCTGCAGAGTCCAGATCAGTGTATAAACCTGCAAAAGTAGAGCTTCAGGAAGGGGCGAGAGCTTGTGATTTATGGCCTTAGAAACTGAGGGATCATGTTGTCCTGTTCAAGTCCGTGTATGGAGCCATATGAAAGCACACCTGACACAAGACTGCTTGTGCTAAAAAATCAAGCCTGACTTTGTGGTCAGGTTTAAGGCACTTAATTGTCAAGAAGTAGTATATGGTACAAGGCGAGTCTAGAAAAACTGTAGGTAGGAGTTAAAATATGTGCACTTAGGAAACCCTGGTCTCTGTCATCAATAGACAAAAAGCCAAGTGCTGACAGATGAAATGGAATGAGGTAGTTAAGTTTTATGTACCAGATGTTTGGGGAGCTGGCAAGAGGTGGGTGCAACATTTCTAACTATGGAAGAATAACACCATTCTCAAGCATCCTCATATTCCCTAAATGGTGCATAACACTGGTAGAGGAAGTATGAGACAAAGTCTCAAATGAATCGCTCTGTAATTCTTCACTGAAAAGTGAGCAAGTCCATGGACAAAGGAACTGTGTGATATCAGTATGACTGGGGCATTGATTTTTGAGATCACAAGCACATGGTATTTGGGGTGGGAAACAAGTGCATTGTGCCAGTCCTGGGATGTTCCCCCTGGGAGGAGCTGCCTGGTCCTTATAAAAGGAGGCTCCCTCAGAGTGCTGTCATTCTTGTGACAGTCATAGATCTTCTTCAGAGCCTCTGGTGAGCACAACTCTTAGAGATCTTTTGGGAACTTGGGTGGTAGGGTTTAATTGGGGGTCGAAGTGGCTTTAATTGAAGAAATCATTGCTCTGTATGGGAAAAAGAAGATAATGAAGATTTAGGGGTAAATTTTTGTTATTTGGTATTAATGTGATCTTAAATGTGAGGAGAAAATAGAGTCAGAGGCACAGTCTTAACCTGAGAGAGAGTAAGGAATACGAGATAATGTGCTATTGCACAGCATACATTTGTTCCAAATGCACCCTTATCAGCGTGCATGCAATCCCATTGAATGTCTAGTTTGGGTCTTTGCATTTCTTCTCAGAAGCCCACCATCGGGTCAGTTTGGCCAGCAACCGAGACCTCATGGGAGAAATAAGTAGAGATTTGTTTGGGGATTGGCTACAAGTTTACTATCCAGATTCCTATTCAGAGTATGTTTGTATTCGTACAACACCTGTGTAGGTAATTTTGTTTTAGAAATTGATGAAGGAGAGACTAATCGAAAAGACTGAAGAAGATCTTAGGGCAAGAGATACTAAAAAAGAAGGGTGAAAAAGCTATAAAAAATCACAAAGTCTGTATTAGGAATCTAGAAGAGTCCTTAGTGATGGGAGGGTTGTTGGCGCAGCTAAATGTGCTACCAATCAGATTCAGTTATTAAGAAATCTGTCTGTTTCTATTTCAGATTCCTTGAGATCCAGGAAGGATGTCTCACCACCAGCATCCGCATCCGCATCCACATCCGCATCTGCATCCACATCACCATCAGTGCAAGGAGCCCTGCCATCCACCTCCAATAGTGTGCCCACCAAAGTGCCATGAGCCTTGCCCACCTCATCCATGCCCACCTCCAGTGAGCCAGCAGAAATGCCCTCCTGGGCCACCATGCCCACCATGGGAACAGAAGTGTTCACCCAAATGGAAGTAACCGCACCAGATTTCATCTGGACCAAGAAACAAGATTCAGGCTCTTCCTTTGTCCTCCCTTCGGCCATGGTGATGGAGTACACCTTCCTTAATCTCCCTCCTGAAACTACAGCTGACAGAGGAAAGGCTTGCTTCCTGAAGATGATACCACGTTGTTGGAAGAAGAGCAGCAGGATCATCGCTTGATCTCTCTGTGCCATGTGCCCGTCTGCAATCCACATTGTGACCTCCGCTCCTCTGGGAGCAATTAGTGTGTCTGTTCCTTTGCTTCTCCAATAAAGCATATTCATAGCCCATTATGTATTTCTTTCTTTCATTTTTTTTTTTTTAGCATTTAGTGTTTTTCATCTCTTCTGTCAACTACAAGTATTCTTCTGAGTGTTTCTTTTCATTCCCATTGGATTATCAGAATTAGGCCTTTCCATCATTGAGTTCAACTATGCCTGAAATATGTCCTTTGGACTGGATCCATTAAAGAATTCCTTCATTGGTCCTAGTCTTGTTTCTATCTGTCTACCTTGAAGATCCTGAAAAGAATTGAATCCTCTCAGTCTCAATTTTCTTATTTGTAGAATCAGTAGGCAGACTCTATTGAACTCAGTGTACTCATAGAAATTAATTTATTCACAAATGTTTCCCAATTATTAACGCATGCCGGGCAGTCTCTTATGTGCTAGGGACATGAGAATGTGACTAAATTCCTTTTTCCATCTAAACTCTTGAAGGGATTTTTCACAAACACATACACGTGCACATACAAGGAAAATAATAGTGAGGCATAAGGTTATATTAGAGACAACTGTGAAGAAAAGCTCTTCCAAAGTAGCTTTTAGGGCAAAGACTTGAGTGAAGAGACGAGTGAGCCTTGAGTATCTGGGGTACACTGTACCAGTGAGAGGAGATGGTGAGTGCTGAGGCAGAGCAGAGTAATTGCAGTGAGACAGCCATCAAAGAGACAATGTCTCCAAATGGGGTTGAAGACACTGTATATGAAAGATGTAGCAAAGATTTTGATAATTTATTCACAGTTTTCCAGCCATACTAAGCTGAAGTTCAGAGTCTCAACTTTATGTAATTCTCTACCATCACATCTGTTTTCTTTTAAATGAAAGTACATATGATCTTTTAAAGACATTTTTTTGTAAATGGTTAAAAAGGCTGAGGAATAAATTAATTCTTTTGCAAAACAAAAATTCATTTTATGAGAGTGACTATATGAAAAGTAGATTTATTATTAACAATGTTCCAATATTATAGGGAAGTTGGCTCAATTAATTTCCATCACCATATAGGTAACAAAATGCATACAGAACTTTACTGTTGTTGTGTTTCCAATACTAAGAAGAAGTGATTTTATTTTTAGAAGGGTTGGCTTTGTACTCTTGGACAGGGTTCTGGCCTCATATTATTGACACGATTCCCTCCCCAATTTTTTTCTTGAAGAAAAACAGGAGAAAGGAAAACAAAAAATAAAATTTTGTTTGACTTTAGAAGAACATGATAAACACATTCAGAAAGTTAATAAAGCTTTGCTCTCTGAAGCGGATAATTATAGATTGATCCCTTTATTGTCAAAAAAGATGAAGATAAGAAAAATGAACACTAGCACCCCTTCAAAAGACCCAAGTTTCCTAATTAATTTGCATCCCATACCTTCTCCACTAGAAGTGACCACAGTCATGTTTCTGAGATCACAGGTCCTATAGCCAGCCTTCCTGAAATTATTCCATGGTTCTGCTACTTAACAACTGTATGGTCTTGGGTAATTTGCTTAAGGCCTCTGTCTCTCATTTTAAGGTCTCATTTTCTTCTCTTTAAAGTGGGAATAATAATAGTACTCATTTTATAGGTTAGCTTGTGAGCCTTACATTTATACATATATATAAAGCATTTAGAACTGTGTCAGCTCACAGAAAGCACAGATCAGATGTTACTGCGAGTGCATCAGAACTGCTCAGCCCATAAGCATAGCTTGTCAGTGTTGTTACTTTTTAATCTATGAATTTAATGTCTTGGCCCATATGCCATTTAAAGATGCAGTACTTTTCACATTAAAATTGCGGCAATCTTATAGTTTGCTCCATATTTAGTATGTCTTTCCTGTATTAGATTTTTGCTTTGGCATCTTAAGTTGTCTCCCCTTCCCACTCCTCGCCCCCACTTCTTCTGTTCCTCTATCTTCTTTTCCTCTTCTTCCTTTTCCTCTTTCCCTCATTCTTTTGGGAATTTAAAGTCTGCTATCACTACAAGTTGTGTGTTCCTTCAAGCTTATGAGGTACAATTGTTGGACAATGATACAAAACAGGTTTGATTAATTGTTGGTGGATTGTCTGGACTTGAGAAAGTGATTTAAAATGTTAATAACTAAGATTAATTTAAAAATGTGTAGTATCACAAAGCTACAATCATGAAGCCAATATGGTACTGGTACAAAACTGGAAATATAGACCAATAGAACAAGATAGAAAGCCCAGATAAACTCATGCACCTATGGACACCTTATGTTTGACAAAGGAGGCAAGAATATAAGGAAGATAGTCTCTTCAATAAGTGGTGCTGGGAAAACTGGTCAGCTATATGTAAAAGAATGAAATTAAGAAACTCCCTAACACCATACAAAGTGAAGTCGCTCAGTCGTGTCTGACTCTGAGACCCCATACATGGCGCCCACCAGGCTCCCCCATCCCTGGGATTCTCCAGGCAAGAAAACTGGAGTGGGTTGCCGTTTCCTTTTCCAATGCATGAAAGTGAAAAGTGAAAGTGATGTAGCTCAGTCCTTTTTGACTCCTTGCTATCCCATGGACTATAGCCTACCAGGCTTCTCCATCCATGGAACTTTCCAGGCAAGGTACTGGAGTGGGTTGCCATTTTCTTCTCCAGGGGATCTTCACAACCCAGGGATTGAACCTGGATCTCCCACATTGCTGGCAGACAATTTACCATCTGAGCTACCAGGGAAAGCTATACACAAAGATAACACCATACACAAAGCTAAACTCAAACTGGATTAAAGATCTAAATGTAAGACCATAAACCCTAAAACTCTTAGAGGAAACATAGAAAGAACACTCTTTGACATTGTTGTTGTGGTTCAGTCATTAAGCGATGTCTGACAATTTGCAGCTCAGTGGACTGCAGCAGGTCAGGCTTCTCAGTCCTTCTCTATTATCTGCAGTTTGCAAAAACTCATGTCCATTGAACTGGTGATGCTATCCAACCGTCTCATCTTCTGTTGATGCCTTCTCCTCCTGCCTTCGCTCTTTCCTAGCATCAGGGTCTTTTCCGTTGAGTTGGCTCTTTGCCTCAGGTGGCCAAAGTATTGGAGTTTCAGCTTCAGCATCAGTCCTTCCAGTGAATATTCAGGGTTGATTTCCTTTGGGATTGACTGGTTGGATCTCTTGGCAAACCACAGGTCTCTCAAGAGTCTTCTCCAACACCACAGTTCAAAAGCATCGATTCTTCAGAGCTCAGCCTTCAAAGAGAAAAGGAACTAGGGAATCTTCTTGCACTATTGGTGGGAATGTAAACTGATATAGTCATTATGGAGAACAGTATCAAGATTCCTTAAGAAACTAGGGAGTAAAAGTACCAAATGACCCGGCAATCCCACTTCTGGGCAATACTCTGAGGAAACCATAACTGAAATGGACACATGTATACCAATATTCGTTGCAGCAATATTGACAATAGTCAGGACATGGAAGCAACCTAGATGAATGGATAAAGAAGTTGAGGTACATGTATACAATGAAATATTACTCGACACTAAAAGGAACAAATTTAAGTCAATGCTGTGAGGTGGATGAACCTCTATTATACAGAGTGAAGTAAGTCTGAAAGAGAAAAACAAATATCATATATTGATGCATATATATGCAATCTAGAAAAATGACATTGATGAACATAGTTGCAAGGTAGCAAGAGAGATGCAGACATAGAGAACAGACTTGTCAGTGGGGAAAGGAGAGGTTGGGATGAATTGAGAGAGGAACATGGAAACATATACATTGCCATACCTAAAATAGAAAGAAAGTGGGAATTTGCTGTATGACCACGAACTCAACCTGGTGCTCGTGACAACCCAGAGAGATGGGATGGCTTGGGAGGCAGCAGGGAGGTTAAAGAGGGAGGAGACATATGGATACCAGTGGCTGCTTGATGTTACTCTATGAAGCCAGCACAGCATTGTAAAGCAATTACCCTCCAAGTAAAAATAAATAAAAATGTTTAAAGTTCAATATAATGAATGTGTAGTATGTGTAGTTGTTATGTTGTAAATAGCAATGTCTACACATACATTTTTTTTCCTTTCCAGAGAGTAGATTGATAATCCATTGTCACCACAGTATTGACTACTGTATATCTTTAAATTAACTGGCCCGTCACTTTCTGTCTTTATATTAGATACAGTTTCCAATTGGAAATATAATTTCTGGTATCCTTGAAAAAGTGTCTCAGTAGAATCTTGTTCATCTGTAGGTTTCCCCAACACTTGTCACCCTAGGGCTCTCATTCTCTTGTTACTTTCAATTATGTCCATAACTTTTTTTTTTTTTTTTGCATTTTGAGTCTTTCTCAATTTGGGTTTTTACCTCTGTTTTGTTGGAGCAAAACCCCAAGAAACTATCAGAAAGTATATTTGTGGAATTATATTATCTTATTCATATTTGACTAATAGTTTCACTACATGTAACTTGTAGGTTCAAAAAATATTTTTCTTTGGAATTTTAGAGGCACTGCTCTTTAACTCTTCCAGCATGCATATTTGCTGATGATTTCTTTTCTGCCTCATGGCTTACTTAGCCTCTCTTCTTCTCTTTCCCAGTCAGTCAGCTTCTCTCCTAGATAACCACTATTACTAGTTTCTAAGTAAAATCTAGCAAACTCTCATGTAGATATTACACGATTTTCAGAGAGATTCAGAGATTCAGTTTGCTACAAATGCTTCCATTTGTAAAATGGAAACTAACCATTATATGAAAAAATATCCATTATTTCAAAAAACTAAGGACCATTTGTACTTGAGTCACTTTCTCTGTTATCAAGAACTAATTATCCCTCTAAGTCAGCAACCTCATTAAGCACCTTTTTCTTAAGAAAGCCTCATCCTCCTTCAACTTACCAAACATAAGTGACAACTCATAGAATTTATTGGTAAAAATATCTTGGAATCCATTAGTAATTCATGGAGAAAGAAAAGCGAGTATAAAATTATGTTGGTAGTACTGTTCTAAGTCACATATTCCTTAGATAATTCTCTTACTCCAGCAGGTACCATCTAGTTCCTAAGACTTTTCATGAGAAGAATGCTGTGAAAGCACCTAATCCATCCCCAGACATTGCTGTTCCTTCCAGGATTCCTGAAGGGCGTCTGTTTCCTAATGGTGATCCTGGTTACTGCATTGTGGAATCTCAGAGGACTAGACAGGAACAGCGGTCCTCATCTTGATTCTCTGAGAGACTAAGAGATCAGGAGCCCGATTCAGTTTAAATAAGTTCCTCCTCTCCAAACACGCAGGTTATACCCCTGATCTTTTTCTGAACCACATCAGCCCAGTCAAGATAGAAACACAGCAGAATCTCCATGGTCTTCTTTCAGGAAAGAGCACATGCTGTGAAATCTTCCCTCAGGCAGTGGAGAAGGAAGGCCGCTGTTACTAGTAAAAAGATGTGCATTCCTCAAGTGCCTTCACACTGATTGCTTCTAACTAGCAGTGATAACAGCTAGAATAAAGAGAGGAGCAGGGCAGAGGTCTTAGTGAGAGAGACCTTAGTCTACACAGTGCCATTCTTTATAAGATCTGGAGTATTTTTGACACTATTGATCAGTTATTTTGAGTAGTTATTCATAATTATTAGCTTTTCTACCTTTTAGAGCTGACATATCTAACTCTTAAATTTGTTTTAACTGTAAGATAATTGCTTTACTATATTCTGTTGATTTCTACCATGCAACAACGTGAATCAGCTCTAAGTACACATGTATCTCCTCCACCGTGAGCCTTACATCCAGCTACTGTCCCCCATCCCTCCCCTCTAGGCTGTCACAGAGCACCAGGCTGAACTCCCTGAGCTGTGAAACAACATTCCATCGGTCATCTCTCTGCACACGGCAAAGCCTGCATTTCAGTGCTACTCTCTCAATCTGTTCCACCCTCTCCTTCCCTCAGTGTGCTCACAAGTTTGTTTTCTACATTTGTGTTTCTATTCCTGCCCTTGAAAGAGGTTCATCAGGGCTATTTTTCTAGATTCCATACATATGTGTTAATATACAATATTTGTTTTTGTCTTCCTGACTTCCCTCACTCTGTGTAAAAGGTTCTGGATTTGTCCACCTCAGTTCCACTGACTTGGATTTGTTCCTTTATTGGCTGAGTAATATTTCATTGTATATATGTGCCACAACATCTTTATCCACTCATCTGTTGACATCTAGGTTGCATCGATGTCCTGGCTATTGTAAATAGTGTTGCAAAATCACTGCGGTGCACATGACCTTTTGAATCACGATTTTCTCAGGGCATATACTGGGCCATTTGGTAGTTTTACTCCTAGTTTTTTAATGAATCTCCATATTGTTCTCCATAGTGGCTGTATCAATTTACTGTTTTTAAAAAGTTTTACTGTGTTAGAAACACTTAACATGAGGTGTATTCTCTTAACAGTCTTTTAAGTGTATAATACAGTGTTGTTATACACAGGCTTGATGTTGCAGACAGATCTCTAGAACTGATAAACCTTTCAGGACTGAAATTGTATACTGTCAACTAAAAAATATAGTCACAACCTGAAAGGAAGGAAACTTTTATTTTATTTGGTGGGAAAGTTTAGGACTCCAAGCCCAGGAGACAGCATCTCAGTAGCTCTGAGAAAAGTGTTGCCCTTGGAACATGGGAGTGGGAGTCAGGCTACATACAAATGTACAGCAAAGGGAGCAGGCCACCTGAACATCGAGGATCAGATGCCAAATTAAGGAATTTAGCTTTGGATGTATGGGAAGATTCAAGCCTCTGGGCTCACTGAACTCATTGCTTTCATATGCACCTCAGCCATCTGGGCCAAATCCTGTTTCCTTGTCCACCATAAGTCATGGCAGCTGTGGCTGATGGCTGCTCCTTGTGTTCTTCCAGTGCCTCAGCAATCACCATGGTAGGGGGAAGCATCTGATGGATTGAGCTTTGGGAGCCCGTATTCACATTGGAGGCCAGAAATTGTTGATGGCTGTGAGATTTCTTATTTATTGATTTGGCAGTAGAGATTTTCATTTCACAATACCTATTGATTAGCAACACCCTGTTTTACTCCATGCCCTTTCTCCCCCAGTTCCTGGCAACTACTCTTCTGTTCTTTATTCCATGAGCTTGACTGTTTTCGATACCTCATGTAAGGGGATTCCTGTGGTACTTTTCTGTCTGTTTCTAGCTTATTTCTCTTGGCATAATGTCTTCCAGGTGAGTTCATGTTGTCTCATAGGACAAGATTTCCTTTTTTGAAAGAAGAAATAATAATCCTTTGTATGTATATACTACAGTCTATTTATCCACTCATCTGTTGATGGACATTTAAGTTGTTACCACACTTTGCCTACTGTGAGTACTGCTGCAGTGAACTTGGGCATGCTAACATGTCTTTCAGACTTTGATTTAAATTATTTTGGGTAAATGATTTAGGTATAGAATGGGTAAAACTTATGATAGTTCTATTTTTTCTATTTTTAACTTTTTGAATAACCTTCATAGTCTTCATAATGGTTACACCATTTAGCCTTCCAGCTACCTGATATAAGAGTTCTTTTTTTCTCCATAATCTCACCAAAATTTGTTATTTTACTTTTTTGATTATAGTCATTCTTCAGGTGTGAAGTGATACATCATTGTGGTTTTGATTTGCATTCCCTGGTGACTAGTGGTGATATTAAACTTGTTTTCATGTCCCTGTGGTTATACATATATATGTCTTCTTTAAAGAAAGTTGTATTCAAGTCTCTTACCTATTTAAAATTAAGGTTGTTAAATTTTTTTTCTATTATGTTGTAGGGGCTTCTTACATACTTTGGAAATTAACCCTTATCATATATATGGAGCTCATATTTCCTTAAGCCTTGTAACCAGGAAGAGTTAATTTTGAATTTATGCTGGATCAGTTTCTGTGATTTTAACCCTCATCTTGCCACTTTTGTTATTGTAAGCATACAAAATGAACTGCTTTGGGGAGATAACCTGAGCTGCCCACCTGTGAGGAACTATAAAGAAGCAAATCTAACATATTTCCCTGCCTGAGGCTTGCCATACTAGGGGAAATTTGCAGAGATTGAGTAGTCTTTTACTTTGTTTCCTTACCTACACCCCATTTCTTCCCATAAAATAACCAGGTAACCAGGCCCCAGCAAGATGATTATTTGGAGGCATTAGCTTGTCATTGTCTCAGCCAACAGGTTCCCGAATAAAGTCCCTTTCTAGTCTAGATGGGCTTCCCTCATATGTTCGAACAGTCAGTAAAGAATCTGCCTGCAATGCAGGAGACTCGGGTTTGATTCCTCGGTGAAACATGAAAATTTTCCGTTTGTTTTTTCCTTTTCCTAGCCTAGATACCTCATCTCAGATTCATTGTAGTGAGCGGAGCAAGCTTGGACTTGGTAACAGACTATGTCACGTGTCTTATAGTAGACATTTTGTTGTTTCCATAGCAAAATTTTGAGACAAGTTCAGCTTTTGTCTCTAATTTACAGCAGTGTTAGTAAGCTGATCTTCAGAGCAGTTGAGAAACATTTAATGTCACAAACTACCGGTACCTATAGTTGTCTGCATACCCAGGGCACTCAGGGTCGCCCATGGAAAGCGTAGTGCTTAGTATTAGATGAAGGGTTGCTGTGTTTCAACAAATTATACTAATAAATTCCTGATGGGTTCTATGTCACCCTTAGTTTATTTGTTTAAAGAAAAATATCCATGGATTGAACGGTGGAGTCAATGACTCATGGAACTTCATTCCCTGAGTATACTAAGAATGTCTGAAAACACACTAAATGTCATTTCAAAAAAAAAAAAAAAATGGCAGGATAGAGTCAATTGAATTAACTGTTATAGGATAAAGCAGCACAAGATATTTGGGGAGTACTAGTGGAAAAGCTTCTTAATGGATACAGCCCAGACATTGAGTCAATTTTGAAGATAATGAGAAGAGAGGAATTTGGGTTTCTAGTATACTACAAGTTGCTCATGTTCATGTGGCTGCAGAGACCAGATCAGTGTATAAATCTGCAAAAGTAGAACTTCAGCAAAGCATCTCAACTTGTGACCTTATGGCCTAGAAAACTGAAGGATCAAGCTTTCCTGTCAAAGTCCATGAATGGAGCCGTGTGAAAACACACCTGACGTGAGACCGCCAACACCAGAAACTATAAAGTTAGACAAACAAGATACAACTTTGTGGCCCCAAGTCATTCAATTGTCAAGAAAAGGCTAGGGACCAGCGGGGCATGGTGTAAGGAAAGTGAGTTTAAAAAACTGTAATGGGGTTAAGATATGTAAGTTTAGTAAATCGTAGTCTCGACCATCAAGGGAAGCAAAGCTGGGAGCTGGTAGATGAAATGGAATAGGGAGGAAGTTTTCCATAGCAGATTCTTGGGGGCTGGGGAGTGGAAGAATCACCAAGTCTGACAATGGAGGAGCAACATTATTGTCAAAGAATTCCTCATATTTCCTAACTGATGCATAACAATGACACAGGGAGTATGTGACAAGGTCTCCAGTGAGTCACTCTGCACTTCCTTAGAAAAGGATAAAGAAGTCCATGGACAAGGGAGATTTGTGATTTCAGCATGAGTGTGGCAATTTATCTTTGAGATTGCAAGCATGTGGAATTTGGGGTGGGAAACAAGTGCATCGTGCCGGTCCTGGGATGTTCCCCCTGGGAGGAGCTGCCTGGTCCTTATAAAAGGAGGCTCCCTCACAGCGCTGTTATTGTTGTCACGGTCAGAGTTGTTCTTTGGAGCCTCAGGTGAGCACAACTCTTAGAGAACTTTTTGGAACTAGGGTGTTGGGTTTAATCTGGGAGTAGAAGTGGATTTAATTGAAGCAATCAGTGCTCTGTATGCGAAAACAGAAGATAATGAAGATTTAAGGGAAATTTTCTGGTATTTGGTCATGTATGTGATCTTAAATGTGAGGAGAAAATGGAGTCAGAGGCAGAGTCTTAACCTGAGAGAGAGTAAGGGGGATGAGATACTGTGCTATAGCACAGCACACATAGTTCCAAATGCCCCCTTCTCAGCATGCAGTCCCACTAAGTGCCTAGTTTGGGGCTTTGCATTTCTCCTCAGAAGCCCACAGTCAGGTCAACTTGGCCAGCAGCTAAGACCTCATGGGAGAAATAAGTAGAGATGTGTTTGGGGATTGGCTACAAGTTTATTATCCAGATTCTTCTTCAGAGTATGTTTGTATTCGTACAACACCTGTGTAGGTAATTTTGTATTAGAATGTGGTAGAAGGAGAGACTAACAAGAAAAGACTGAAGATCTGAGGGCAAGAGAGATACTAAAAAAGGGGTGAAGAAGCTATAAAAAACCACAAAGACTGCATTAAGAATCAAGAAGAGTCCTTAGTGATGGGAGGGTTGTTGGTGCAGCTAAATGTTCTACCAATGGGACTCTCAGTTATGAAGAATGTTGTCTGTTTCTATTTCAGATTCCTTGAGACCCAGGAAGGATGTCTCACCACCAGCATCCGCATCCGCATCCACATCCGCACCAGCATCCGCATCAGCATCATCATCAGTGCAAGGAACCCTGCCATCCACCTCCAATAGTGTGTCAACCAAAGTGCCATGAGCCTTGTCCATCTCACCCATGCCCACCTCCAGTGAGCCAGCAGAAATGCCCTCCTGGGCCACCATGCCCACCATGGGAGCAGAAGTGTCCATCCAAGTGGAAGTAACAGCACCATGATTCAGGCTCTTCCTTTGTCCTCCCTTCGGCCATGGTGATGGAGTGCATCTTCCTTAATCTCCCTCCTCAACCTACAGCTGGCAGAGAAAAGCCTTGCTTCCTGATGCTGACATCACGTTGTTGGAAGAGGAGCAGCAGGATCATCACTTGATCTCTCTGTGCCGTGTGCCCATCTGCAATCCACATTGTGATCTCTACCCCATGAGCAATTAGTGTGTCTATTCCTTTGCTTCTCCAATAAAGCATATGCATAACCCATTATGTATTTCTTTCTTTCATTTAATTTTTCTTTTGCATATAGGGTTTTTCATCTCTTCTGCAACTACAAGGATTCTTCTGAGTGTTCCTTTTCATTCCCATTGGATTATCAGAATTAGACTTTTCCATCATTGAGTTCAGCTTTGTCTGAAATATGTCCTTTGATCTGGATCCATCAAAGAATTCCTTCACTGGTTTCAGACTTGTTTCTACCTTTGTCTACATTGAAAACCCTGAAAAGAATTGAATTCTCTCAGTCTCAGGGTCCTTATTTGTAAAACTAGTAGGCAAGAATCTATTCAACTCAGATTACTCATATAAATTAATTTATTCACAAATGTTTCCCAATTATTAACACATGTCAGGCAGTCTCTTATGTGCTAGGGACACAAGGATGGTGACAAAACTTCTTTTTCCATCTAAACTTAAGGAATTTTGCACACACACACACAGACACACGTGCACATATAAGGCAAATAATAGTGATGTAGGGGGTATATTAGAGACAACTGTGTAGAAAAGCTCTTCCCAATTGACTTTTAGGGCAAAGACTTGAGTGAAGGGAAGAGTGAGCCTTGAGTATCTGGGGTACGCTGCAGCAGTGAGAGCAGATGGTGAGTGGTGAGGCAGGGCAGTGTAACTGCAGGGAGAATAGTCATCCAAGAGACAATGTCTCCAAATGCGGTTGAAGACATTGGAGCTGAAAGATGTATCAGAGATTTTGATAATTTATTCACAGTTTTCCAGCCATACTATGCTGTTCAGAGTCTCAACTTTCTATGTAATTCTCTACTTTTAGATCTATTTTCTTTTAACTGAAAGTACGTATGATCTTTTAAGACTTTTTTTGGAAAATGGTTAAAAGGGCTGAGGCATAAATTAATTCTTTTGCAAAACAAAGATTTATTTTATGAGAGTGACTATATGAAAAGTAGGTCTATTATTAACAATGTGCCATGTTATAGAGTAGTTGACTCCATTAATTTCCATCACCATAAAGGCAACAAAAGACATAGAGAATTTTACTCTTGTTCTGCTTCCAATACTAAGAAGTGATTTTATCTTTTAGGAGGGTTGACTTTGTACTCTTGGACTGGGTTCAGGCCTAATATTATTGACACGATTCCCTCCCCAATTTTGTCTTGAAGAAAAACCAAGAAAAAGAAAAACAAAAAATAAAATTTTGTTTGATTTTAGGAGAACATGATCAACACATTCAGAAAGTTTTTAAACTTTTGCTGTATGAAGTAGATAATTACAGATTGATCGCTTTATTGACAAGAAACATGAAGATAAGAAAAAGAACATTACCAAACCTTTGAAAGACTCACGTTTCCTAAATAAATTGCATCTCATATCTTCTCCACTAGAAGTGACCACAATCCTGTTTCTGAGATCACAGATCCTATAGCCAGCCTTCCTGAGTTCACTCCATGGTTCTGCTACTTAATAACTGTATGATCTTGGACAATTTGCTTAAGGTCTCTGTGTCTCATTTTAAGGTCTCATTTTCTTCACTTTAAAGTGGGAATAATAATAGTACTCATTTTATAGGTTAAATCAAGCCAGAAAATTACTTCTAGGAAAGGACCTGAGTGTGGTCTCTTGAAGATATAATGGTTGGAGGAATGAAATACATTAGATGTCTAATAAATTTTTGAGGAAATTGATGACTTAATAACTTGGAATTGAAATTATACAATATTCTTTGTTAAGACTCAAAATTTAGACAAAGCTGATTGTGAGAGCTTGAACCTTGGCATCAAAGGATAGAAACAAAACAAGGTGATTTATTTTTCTGCCTTTTCCTCTGAACATAATAGAGTTACCACTGCAGCTCCTTGGCACACAGATGGAAAGACTACAATTTTTCTCTCTTTTCTATGTTGTTACAGTCAAATGCAAGGGGATGCAAACATCAAAACCATGTAAAGTCACATCTCTTCCTCTTTGGTGATTATAACTGGTGAGTGTTCTAGTTCAACAAGTTTTTAAATATCTGGGCTACATTTTTTCTTTCCATTTTGTTCATTTCTGGTTTGCAAACCAGACAGCTATTTCCTGAGCATGTGTGTGTCAAAATACCCTGATCAACACAATAAATAACCAACATGTGCTCAACTTCCCAAGTAATTTCTCAAATGTTTTGCCACTGAATAACACATATCATCACATTTATGGTCTTCAATATCAGTTTCTTTGCCAACCACCTGAAGATTTCTAAGCTTCAGGTAGAAATCTAAAAGATTTCTATTTTTTAGAGTCCTTTACTTCTAGGTTTGTGAATGAAGACTGTAGAAAGAGAAAGATTGAATCTATCTTGTGTATAGGTATAGCATGATTTGATTTGAAGACCTGGTTACATTTAAGAATGCTGTTATTTTTAGTTTGTGTGTGTGTGTGCATGCGTGCACTCTTGTGTGTGATCTGAATTAACTATTTGACTTGAGGACACTTAAGACCACAAGAACACATAACAAAGATTCCCTTTTTTCACAGCTCACTTTCACAGCTAAGCACTTAGACACTAAGCTACCTAGCAACAGTGACTTTGTAAATCTCAATGAACACTGTGAACCTCAAATTTCTTCAAAGATGGGATCAAGATAATCAGGAAAGCAATTTCAGATGTAAAAAAATATATATCATGTAGTACACATGGGGAGGAGGCAGCACCTTACCTGGTAAGTACCCTTTATACTTACCTTTCTTTGGTACTACCCATCTTTTAAGAACTACTATAATCTTATGCAGACTATTTTATTAATTTCCAAAAGCCCTTTATCAGAAATAGCATCTAAAAAATATGGCTAAATTAGAAAAGAAAAAAGAAACAGAACATGAAAGTACAGCACAGTGTAAAAAACTTGTTTGAAACACAAATTATTTCTGAGCTACTATGCTTCTGGAGCTAATATGGTGGTATGGAGGGTAACAGCGGTGGTGATGGCAGTGATGATGGAGACAATGATGGCCTGGACAGGGAGCCTGGTGTGCCACAGTCCATGGGGTCCTAAAGAGTCAGACACGAATGAGTGACTGAACTGAACTGTCTTCCAAGTGCTATTTGTGAGTCTGGCGTATGCCAACTAAATTATACACATTCATTGAATATTGATTCCTCATAGTTTGAGATGAAATACAATTTTCCCTACATTTTACTAAAAGGATTGAAAACCAGGAGAGGTAAATATTTCATTCCTCAACCATCAAGTGATAATTAAGGAAATAATATGGAATTGAAATTATATAGATGTATTCTTTGATAAGACTCAAAATTTAGATAAATCTGATTGTGAGAGCTTGAACCTCAGCATCAAAGGATAGAAACAAAACAAGACGATGATATGGTATTACTAAAATTGTGAACCTCAAATTTCTTCAAAGATGGGATCAAGATAATCAGGAAAGCAATTTCAGATGTAAAAAAATATATATCATGTAGTACACATGGGGAGGAGGCAGCACCTTACCTGGTAAGTACCCTTTATACTTACCTTTCTTTGGTACTACCCATCTTTTAAGAACTACTATAATCTTATGCAGACTATTTTATTAATTTCCAAAAGCCCTTTATCAGAAATAGCATCTAAAAAATATGGCTAAATTAGAAAAGAAAAAAGAAACAGAACATGAAAGTACAGCACAGTGTAAAAAACTTGTTTGAAACACAAATTATTTCTGAGCTACTATGCTTCTGGAGCTAATATGGTGGTATGGAGGGTAACAGCGGTGGTGATGGCAGTGATGATGGAGACAATGATGGCCTGGACAGGGAGCCTGGTGTGCCACAGTCCATGGGGTCCTAAAGAGTCAGACACGAATGAGTGACTGAACTGAACTGTCTTCCAAGTGCTATTTGTGAGTCTGGCATATGCCAACTAAATTATACACATTCATTGAATATTGATTCCTCATAGTTTGAGATGAAATACAATTTTCCCTACATTTTACTAAAAGGATTGAAAACCAGGAGAGGTAAATATTTCATTCCTCAACCATCAAGTGATAATTAAGGAAATAATATGGAATTGAAATTATATAGATGTATTCTTTGATAAGACTCAAAATTTAGATAAATCTGATTGTGAGAGCTTGAACCTCAGCATCAAAGGATAGAAACAAAACAAGACGATGATATGGTATTACTAAAAGCAGTTTGAAAAGAAAGGAAACGTTTTTGTCATCACACAAAGGAACTGTAGTTTATTCGTGAAGAAGAGGATAAGCAACAGTTGACCAGCTGGTAGAAACCCATGCCCAGGTGACAGAAAAGAGAGGGAGAGAATCCTCTGATGGTGCCCAGGAGAAAAGCGGCTGCTCTTCCATCTGAAGCTGTGGGGTGCTTCCTCAGCTGTCCTCCCAGAGGAGAGCAGAGCAGCAGCCTCAGGAAGGAAGCCTCTGGCTGTCAGGAGTCCCCACAGGCACACTGCAGGCTGAAGGATGGAGAAGCTTCTTCTGTATCCGTGATAGGCTTTCAAGAGAAGATGAAGGTGGAGCTGTGGAGCTGGGTGAATCAGTTGTCCTCATCCTTTCCTGATCCAGATAAAAGCCAGTGCTTCTACTTGCTTTTGGGTGGGCACTTCTGCTGGCATTGTTGGGGAGGTGGCACAGGAGGGCATTTTTGCTGGCACTTTGGAGGTGGGCAAGGCTCAGGGCACTTTGGAGGTGGGCAGGGCTCAGGGCACTTTGGAGGGCACACTACTGGAGGTGGCTGGCAGGGCTGCTTGCACTGCTGCTGCTGATAAGACATCTTTCTGGAGTCTTAGAATCTGAAAGAAATTACATGACAGTGTTCACAAGAAGGAACTGCTACAGGGAGAAAAGTCTGAGCTTTATAATAATATCAGATAGAATCTCTCCAGTCTCTAAGAATGTGGTTTGATATCTTTAATCCCTTTCAATGAACTTCTGGCCTCTCTCTCCCTCTTCAACAAATTGGTATTATTGGCTCAGAGAAAATCTTTTCTTTTAACATACAATCTTTCAAAAAGTTTTTTATTCAAAAAACCAATCAAAGTTGTTCTGTCTTCTTTTTTTCCTGAAAACAGCATATTCAAGGAAGGCCATCAAGTGTTCCAAAATCCTGGGTAAGCTCACAAGCAATTCTTGTCATCATTATCTATCATGAGGTCCCAGAAGTACGACCTGTGTACAGAGCAAATGGCCACCAGGAAGGATACAAGGGCCCCACATCTTCAAAGATAAATGTCTCTTAAATAATAGCAGAAGGACACAAGAAAGATACAGAAAGAGAAAAAATACTTTGTTCTTTACCTCTTTTTGTCACAGATTTTAATCTCTTCATTAAAGGAATTCAAACTCTGTACCAGAAACTTAATAAATACTGTATATCACTGTGTTCAAATTCCAAGCTCTCATCCACTAAGGAGCATTAAAGTCATGACAATAACTGGACACACCAAATTTGCTATAGCCAGAATTAATTCATAAGTAGAGAGCCCAAGAATAAAGCTGAACTAAAGATTCAGACTCACCAGGTTTTCCAAAGTCTATCTGCACCCGAGTAACAGGAGGATGGCAGTGATGCAGCAGAGGGCCTTTTTATAGGGAATTGCTGCCCCACCCAGGAGGAAGTAGAGCTGCCAAAACTGGCCCGGTTCAGTCATTTCCCAACCAAAATGCAAATCATTCATAAGTGGCTTGACAGGGACTCCACAAGGAGGAAATATTCTGCTCCAGGATCTCCTCACTGGATTATCTTCCCAAGACTTCTTAAGCTCTCAGTTTCAGGGGTTTATGGCAGTGGGAGGATTTGGGAGGGTTCTTTAACTGGAGTCAAATCCTCCCTTTCTTGATTGGAGAAGATTCCTCTTTGATACCTTTCACCTTCTATGAATTATAAAAGTGCCTGTCTTGTCCCACTTGAACTGGTTGCCATTTTGTTGTACATCCTGGGTTGAAAAGAGCCTGACTATCCAGTGACACCTTTCTCTTTACTTCAAGTCCTTCTTATAATGCTTTTCCCTTTGATCCATGACCTCCTAATCTGTCTCTCTTCTTCTAAAATGGACTGAGGGCAGGTTGCAGATCATCTCTCCAGCTTTCCCATCATAATACTTAGATATTTTCAATAAAGTGGTGACCTCTAGAGCCTCCTTTCACTGCTTTTCTCCCTCAGATAAAAGACATCAAGCTGATTCTTTAAGCCTTTAGAAATCTATTTCACCTTGGGTCACAGGGAATTCACTAAAAGTTTAGCATCATCTACTGTAATTCAGGTGTTGCCGCAGAACAGACTCTAGACCAATACAGAAAGCAAGCTTTTTGCACATAACTCCCCAACGTGACATACCACCTACTCTTACATAATTTCTCCCAACTGTCCTCTTTGTACTGCTTTACTCTATGAAATAAGCTCAGAGCATTGGTCAAATTTTCTGTCACCCTTCCCCTTTGAAATATCAAAAGGCTCAATCTGGTAAGTAATGCCATAAAACAACTATTTTTTAATGAAAGTTGAAATCACTATGAGCCATTCAGTCATTGAAATTAATTGCCATTCATATACAACTTCTCAATCATTAATAAGAATTTCACTGTAATTTAAACCAATTTTTTAGATTTACCCTACTGGTTACATGGAATATATGTTAAATAAACCTCTTTCCTGGTCACTTCCTTCATATAATTTGTCAATATGCTGGAAGGAAGCATAGTTAACTTATGAGTCATTTTGACTAGGACAGGGCGCCCAGATAATTGGTCAAATATTATTCTATGTATTTCTCTAAGGATGTTTTTGAATGAGACAGGCTTCCCTGGTGGCTCAGTGGTCAGGCGTCTGCCTAACAAGCAGGAGATGCCAGTTTGATCCCTGGATCAGGAAAATTCTCTGGATAAGGAAATGGCAACCCACTCAAGTATTCTGGCCTGGAGAATCTCACAGAGAGAGAGGGCTACATTCCGTGGGGTCACAAAGAGTCACACACAACTTAGCAATGGACTTTCACCTTTCAATATATAAATCAGTGGTCTGGGTAAAGGAGGTGCCCTCTATAAGGTCAGTAGTCCTTCTCCATGGAAGGCCTCATTTTTGAGTTCTTTTTTCTTGTTATCGTCTTCGTTTTGTTTCATTTTTGTCTATTCTCTCTGCTTCTTTGTTTCTGTAAGTTTGGTTTTGTTGCCATCATTTGTGTTCAGTTTAGTGTGTCTGTTTTCTTTGTGTGTGTGTTGTGTGTCTGTGTTTTGTTTTGTTGCTGTTTTTTTATATTTTTACAATTTTTCTTGGGGTTTGTTTGTTTTCTTTTCCTTTTATTTATTTTTCTTCTTGTCTCTGGCCACAGTTGTGGATTGTGGACTCTCAGCTCCCCAGCAGGAATCAGACCTCTGTACCTCTGCGATGGAAGCACTCAGCCCAGGACACTGTACTGCTAGAGAATCTGGGGTTCATAGAATATCGATTCACATGTGCTATCCTAGAAGTATGTATTTCAACACCAAGCCCTCACTCCACCCAACTGCCTATAGACTTCAGTGCCTATAGACTCCATGCCAAACAAGCAGCAAGACAGAAAACAGCCCCGCCCATCAGTAGATAGACTGCCTAGTAATTCTAGTCTCACAGACATCCCCAAACACACTGCCTATCACAGGGAAAAGACTCAGTTCCAATCGCCAGAGCGCAGGCACTAAGCCCTCCCACAGGGAAGCTTCCTCAAGATCCTGGACCAATCTCACCTACCAGGGGACAGACAACAGAAGTGAACGGAACTGCAACCCTGTGGCCTGTGAAAAGGAGACCGTAGAAACAGTAAGATATCCAAAATATAATGACAGAGAATTATGTTGCAGATGGAGAAGCAAAATATAAACCCAGAAGCCCAAATAAATGAAGTAGAAACAGGTAATCTATCTGATAAAGAATTCACAGTATTCAGAATTCTGTTTCCATTGTTTCCCCATCTACTTGCCATGAAGTGATGGGACCAGATGCCATGATTTTAGTTTTTTGAATGTTGAGTTTTAAGCCAGCTTTTTAAATCTCCCCTTTCTCCTTCTCAAGAGGCTCTTTAGTTTCTCTTCACTTTCTTCCAGAAGGGTGGTATCATCTGTACACCTGAGGTTATTGACGTTTCTGCCAGCAATCTTGATTACAGCTTGTGCTTCTACCAGCCTAGCATTTCGCATGATTTACTCTGTATATAAGTTAAATAAGCAGGGGGACAATATACAGCCTTGACTTCCTCTTTTCCCAGTTTTGAACTGGTCTGTGTTCCCACCTAGACAGCATATTAAAAAGCAGAGACATTACTTTGCCAACAAAGGTCTGTCCAGACAAAGCTATGGTTTCTGCAACAGTCATGTATGGATGTGAATGTTGGACGATAAAAAAGCTGAGCACCAAAGAACTGATGCTTTTGAACTATGGTGTTGAAGAAGACTATTGAGAGTCCTTCAAAGTGCAAGGAGATCAAACCAGTGCATTCTAAAGGAAACCAGTGCATTCTAAAGGAAATCAGTCCTGAGGATTCATTGAGAGGACTGATGCTGAAGCTGACACTTCAATACTTTGACCATCTGAGGTGAAGAAGTGACTCATTTCCTAAGGCTAGGAAAGATTGAAGGCCGGAGGAGAAGGAGTGACAGAGGATGACCTGGCTGGATGGCATAACCAATTTGATAGACATGAGTTTCAGCAACATCTGACTGGCAAGCCAGGTGTGCTACAGTCCATGGGGTGGCGTAGAATCAGACACGACTGAGCGATTGAAGTGTACTGAACTCAACTGTTCCATGTCTGATTCTAAGTGTTGCTTCTTGATCTGCATATAGATTTCTCAGGAGGCAGGTATGGTAGTCTGATATTATTATCTCTTTAAGAATTTTCCACACTGTGTTGAGACCCACACAGTCAAAGTTTTCAGGGTAGCCAATGACACAGAAATAAATATTTCTCAGGAATTCTCTTTGTTTTATCTATGGAAGTCAGAATTACTTCCACCACCCTTATCTTAATTTGGCCTCAGGCCAAACTACAGGGAGAGAACACAGCCCCATCCATCAGCAGAAAGTTGGACTGAAGATTTACTGAGCATGGCCTTGCCCACCAGAGCAAGAACCAGTTTTCTCCACAGCCAGTCTCTCCCAATAGGAAGCTTCCACAAGCCTCATATATCCTCATCCATCAAGGGTAGACAGAACAAAAACCACAATCACAGAAAGCTAAGCAAACTGGTCACATGGATTACAACCTCGTCTAACTCAATGAAACCATGAGCCATGCCATGTAGCGCCACCCAAGACAGAGATGGTGGAGAGTTCTAACAGAATGTGTTTGCTGGAGAAGGGAATGGTAAACCGCCAGCATTCTTTCCTTGAGAACCCCCTGAACATTATGAAAAGGAATCATAAATATCAGAGATAGAAATGAAGAAAATAATAGCAAAGATTAATGTAACTAAAAGGTGGTTCTTTGTGAAGATAAACACAACTGATAAACATTTTGCCAGACTCATCAAGAAAAAAAGGTAGAAGACTCAAATCAATAAAATTAGAAAAGAAAAAGAAGTTACAATTGACATGATAGAAATACAGAAGATCATAAGAGACTACTACAAGCAATGTATGTAAATAAAATGAACAAACTGGAAGAAATGGATCAACACTTAGAAAAGTACAACTTTTCAAAACGGAACCAGAAAGGAACAGAAAATATGAACAGACCACTCACAAGCACTGAAATAGGAACTGTGATTAAAAAAAACTTCTAACAAACAAATGTCCAGGACCGGATGGCCTCACAGGCAAGTTCGATTAAACATTTAGAGGAGAGCTAACACCTATCCTTCACAAGCTTTTCCAAAAATTGCAGAGAGAGGAACACTCCCCAACTCTTTATACAAGACCAAGATCACTCTGATAGAAAAACTAGTATGGGAACACAAAAGACCCCAAAAAGAGAAAAATAGAGGTCAATATCACTGATATCAGTTCAGTTCAGTTGAGTCGCTCAGTCATGTCCGACTCTTTGCAACCCCATGAGTTGCAGCACACCAAGCCTCCCTGTCCATCACCATCTCCCGGAGTTCACTCAGACTTATGCCCATCGAGTCAGTGATGCCTTCCAGCCATCTCATCCTCTGCCGTCCCCTTCTCCTCCTGCCTCCAATCCCTCCCAGCATCAGAGTCTTTTCCAATGAGTCAGTTCTTCTCATGAGGTGGCCAAAGTACTGGAGTTTCAGCTTCAGCATCATTCCTTCCAAAGAAATCCCATATACATAGACACAAAAGTCCTCAACAAAATACTAGCAGACAGAAACCAACAACACTGTAAAAGGAACACACACCATGATCAAGTAACATTTATCTCAAGGATGCGAGGATGTTTTGCTATCTCCTAATCAATCAGTGTGATACACCACATCAAAAAACTAAAGAATAAAAACCATATGATCATCTCAATAGATGCAGAAAAAGCTTTTGACAAAATTCAACAACCGTTCATGATTAAAAATTCTCCAGAAAGTGAGTAGGTAGAGGGAACCTACCTCAACAGGAAAAGGTCACATATGACAAACTCAAAGCAAATATAATTTTCAATAGTGAAAAACTGAGAGCACTTTGTCTAAGTTCAGTAACAAGACAGGGATGTCCACTCTCACCACTATTATTCAACACAGTTTTGGAAGTCCTAGCCATAGTGATCAGAGCATAAAAATAAATAGTTAAAACATCTAAACTGGAAAAGAAGAAGTAAAACTGTCACTGTTTGCAGATGACATGATACTATACATAGGAAATTGTAAAGAGGTTACAAGAAGAATACTAGGGCTAATCAATAAATCTGGTAAAGTTTCAGGATACAAAATTACTGCACAGAAATCCCTTGCATTCCTATATACTAGCTATGAAAGATTAGAAAGAGAAATTAAGGAAACAATCTCATTTACCACTGCAACAAAAATAATAAAATACCAAGGGCTAAAGCTACCTACTGAGGTAAAAGATCTATACTCAAGAAGCTATAAGATGCTGAAGAAAGAAATCAAACAGGACACAAACAGATGGAGAGATATACAACGTTCATGAATCTTCTTGGTTGCTGTGCTACTTATGTCTGAGTCACCTCCCTGCTGGAGCAAGCATGGTGGTGAGGCGATGATGGCGATGGTGGTGATGATGGAGACAACAACGATCTGCTGTCTTCCCAGTGCCATTGCTGTGCCCCATCGTGTGCAAATTAAATCATGACAATCATGTAATTTTTATAGCTCTGATAGTTTGCAGTGTAACACTATTTCCCCCATTTCAGTAAAGGGACTTTAATTCTGAGGAGTTAAATAATTTTTTACTCAAATTTGTCAAGCAATAATCATCATGGATTTTAAATTATATAGAAATAATCTTTTTTAAAAGAGCTTTCTTTCTTTTTTAAACAGTGTATTTATTTATTAATTTATTTTGGCAATGCTGGGTCTTCATTGCTACACGGTGTTTTCTCTAGTTGCGATGAGTCGGGGCTGCTGCTTGCTGCGGTGTGCGGACTTCACGCTGAGCTGACTTCTCTTGCTGTGGGGCGCAGGCTCTAGGGTGCTTGGGCTTCAGTAGTTGCAGCGCGTGTGCCAGCGGTCACGGATTCTGGGCTCTAGAGCACAGGCTCAATAGTTGTGTCCCATGGGCTTACTCGCTCCACAGAACGTGGGATCTTCCCAGACCAGGGATCAAACTCACATCTCCTGCATTGGCAGGCTGATTCGTTACCACTGACCCATCAAGGAAGACCAGAAAGGATCTCTGATATTACTCAAAATTCAGACAACACTGACTGTGGGAGCTGGAACTTCAGGATCAAAGAAGGATAGCGATAAATCCAAATACAAGATGCTCTTGCACTAAGTGCTTTTAATAGAAAGAAAACATTTTTGCCATCACAAGAGAATTATAGTTTATTCAGGAAGTGGAGAACAAGGAACAATTGTCTAGTTGGTAAAAACCCTTGCCCAGGTGACAGACAGACACAGAAGATGGAGAGTATCTTCTGACGGTGCCCAGGAGGAGAGCCGCCGCTCTTCTCTCTGAAGCACTGTGTTTTCTCAGCTATCCTCCCAGAGGCAAGTGGTGTAGCAGCCTCAGGAAGGAAACCTCCGGCTGTCAGGGGTCCCCACAGGCATATTGCAGGCTGAAGGATGGAGAATCTTCTTCTGTATTCATGACCCACTTTGTAGAGAAGACGAAGGTGGAGCTGTGGAGCTAAATGAGTCAACTGCAAATACGGTGGTGAGGAGAACAGGGGTGGTGGTGATGGTGGTGGTGATGATGGAGACAATGACGACCTGCTGTCTTCCAAGTGCTATTTATGAGTCTGGCATGTGCCAACTAGATCATACACATTCATTGAATATTGATTCCTCAAAAGTTTGAAATGAAAATACAATTTTCCCTACATTTTACTAAAGGGACTGAAAACCTGGAGAGGCAAATATTTTGTTCCTCCAACCATCAAGTGATAATTAAGCAAAAGTTTTGATAAGACTCAAAATTTAGACAACACTGATTGTGAGAGCTTGAACCTTGGCATCAAAGGATAGAAACAAAACAAGATGATGATATGGTATTACTAAAAGCAGTTTGAAAAGAAAGGAAACGTTTTTGCCATCACACAAAGAAACTGTAGTTTATTCGTGAAGAAGAGGATAAGCAACAGTTGACCAGCTGGTAGAAACCCATGCCCAGGTGACAGAAAAGAGAGGGAGAGAATCCTCTGATGGTGCCCAGGAGAAAAGCGGCTGCTCTTCCATCTGAAGCTGTGGGGTGCTTCCTCAGCTGTCCTCCCAGAGGAGAGCAGAGCAGCAGCCTCAGGAAGGAAGCCTCTGGCTGTCAGGAGTCCCCACAGGCACACTGCAGGCTGAAGGATGGAGAAGCTTCTTCTGTATCCGTGATAGGCTTTCAAGAGAAGATGAAGGTGGAGCTGTGGAGCTGGGTGAGTCAGTTGTCCTCATCCTTTCCTGAACCAGATAAAAGCCGGTGCTTCTACTTGCTTTTGGGTGGGCACTTCTGCTGGCATTGTTGGGGAGGTGGCACAGGAGGGCATTTTTGCTGGCACTTTGGAGGTGGGCATGGCTCAGGACACTTTGGAGGTGGGCAGGGCTCAGGGCACTTGGGAGGTGGGCAGGGCTCAGGGCACTTGAGGGGCCACACTACTGGAGGTGGCTGGCAGGGCTGCTTGCACTGCTGCTGCTGATAAGACATCTTTCTGGAGTCTTAGAATCTGAAAGAAATTACATGACAGTGTTCACAAGAAGGAACTGCTACAGGGAGAAAAGTCTGAACTTATGTAACACCATCAGATAGAATCTCTCTAACATGCTTAATTTCTTCTCCTCTTTTGAACAAATCTATGACTTCTCCCTCCCTCATCAAGAGAGTTTTTAATTAGTCAGAAGAAAATCTTCTCTCATACAATTATTCCAAAATTTGTTTTTTGTTTGAAAGAACCAAGCAATATTTTGAATTGTTACTTTGATTTTATAAAAATAGCATCTTTAAGAAAATCCACCATAAGTTCTGAAATTCTGTGAACCTCACAAGCAATTTCCATCATCATTATCTCTCATGAAGTCCGAACAGGATGACTTGTGTACAGAGCAAAGGTTCACAGGGAAGGATACAAGGGCTCTACACCTGCTAAGATAAATGCTTCTGTACCAGAACAAAGGGATACCAAAAACTACAGAAAAGGGAAAAGTACTTTTGTCCTTAACTCTTCATGTCAAAAACTTCATATTTATTTTATTTTTAAATAAGAGAATTCAGATTCTGTACCAGAAACTTAATAAATACAATATATCATTGGGCTTAAATTTCAAGTTCCCATCAACCACCAACAAAGTAGCATTAAATGCAATCATAATTTTGGACACAGCGTATTTGCTCTCTCCAGCATAAATTCAACATTGGGAGCCCCAGAACAAAGTAGAACTGAAGAATCAGACTCACCAGTTTCTCCAAAATCAGTCGGGACTTGAGTAGCAGGATGGTGGTGGTGCAGCAGAGGGCCTTTTTATTGGGGCTTACTGCCCCTCCCAGGGGAAGTGGAGCTGCCAAAACTAGCCTGGTTCAGTCATTTCCCAACCAAAATGCAAATCCATCCATAAGTGGCTTGACAGGGACTCTGAAAAGAAGAAACATCCTGCTCCAGGATCTCCTCACTGGATTATGTTCTCATGACTCAGAGAGTCTCTGCCTTAGCTCTCAGGGATTTTCAGCAGTGCGAGGATCTGGCAGGTTCTCTAACTTGCAGCCAAAGGCTCCCCTTCTTGTTTGAGGAAGATGCCTCTTTTCTATCTTTCACCTTCCATGAGTTATAAAACTTCCTATCTTGTTCCACTTGAACTGGTTACCATTTTGCAGTACATACTGAGTTGAAAAGGGCCTGGCTACCTGGTGACAGCTTTCTCTTTACCTCAGGTTCTTCTTATAATGGTTTCCCCCTTGACCCATGGCCTGCTAATCTAAGTCTCCTTTCTTCTTGTCCTGTTCGGACTTCATGAGAGAGAATGATGATGGGAACTGCATGCGAGCTTACACAGAATTTCATAACTTATGATGGGTTTTCTTAAAGATGCTATTTTCATAAAATCAAAGTAACAACTCAAAATATTGCTTGGTTCTTTCAAACAAAAAACAAATTTTGGAATAATTGTAATGCATTGAAGACCTGAATAGAACAAGACTCACCCTCTCCTGGTAAGAGATAATTCCCCTGTTAGCCTTCAGCAGGGTTTTGGCTCAGTAGAGTTTGAATTTTCCAGCTCAGTAGCCTTCCCATCATGATACTTAGATGTGTTCAGTGAAGTGGTAACCTCTAGAATCTTTCTTTCACTGTCATGCTCCATAAAACGCAGGACATCAAGCAAATTCCTCTGACCTTTATAAATCTATTTTACCGTGGATTGCAGAGAATTCAATACGAGTGTAACATCACCAATAGTAATTCAGATGTTCCAGCAGCTTAGACCCTAGACATACAACTGAAAGCAAAGCTTTTTTGCTCATAACTCCCCAGCTTGATATACCATCTACTCCTACATAATTTCTCCCAAGTGGCCCCTCTTTATTTCTTCCTATTTTGAATAAAGCTTAGGGAATTGTTCAAAATTTCTGGCTTCCTGCCTCTTTGAAATGATTGGAAAACCTCTTCTAGAAAGCAACACCATTCAAACATCTAATTGTATATGAAAGTTGAAATCATTTTATTAATAGTTCATTCAGTAGAGTTAATTGCCATTCATGTATAACATCTTAATCATTAATAATAATTTTATTATACTTTCAATTCATTTAAAAATCCATTTTAAAATGTAAAAGATTTCCCATATCAGTCACAGTGGAATATAAGTCAAGTGATGCTATTTTCTGCTCTGCTTTCTTTATGAAATTTGTCAGTGTGCTAGAAGGTTTGATAGTTCATTTATGAGTGAATTTGACTGGTACAAATTCTCTGGTTAAACACTATCCTGTGTGTTTCTCTTAGACTGTTTGTGGATGAGGTAAGAGGAGCCTGGCAGCCTACTGTCCACAGTGTCGCACAGAGTTGGACACAACTGAAGTGACTTAGCAGGCACATGCAATGTTTAAATAAGTGGCCTGAATAAAAGAGGTTGCCTTCTATAAGATGGGTAGTTCTCATCAGTGCATTGAAGACCTGAATAGAACAAGACTCACCCTCTCCTGGTAAGTGATAATTCCCCTGCCTGTTGGCCTTCAGCAGGGTTTTGGCTCGGTAGAGTTTCAATTTTCCAGCTTTAGTTATTTCTCTTTTTCTCTGTCTCTCTGTTTGTCTCTCACTCTTTCTTTATAAAATATATATACAATATATGCATTGTAATATACAATTTCATCTTCAATTTCATGTACATGATTTTCTGTGGCCAATTAAACTAGAAAAAAAATGTTAGTATAAATTGAAGTTAAAGTAAAACTATTAATATTACATGATACATGTGATCTGTAATTTTGACAAATATAATGAGCCTTTAGGGAATAACTAACATTCTGTGCACAATGCCCTAGTATGTTTTCCAACTCTGATCAAAGATGTTGTTTAGCCCTCAATGCTGCTTCTACAGTCCCCTGTTTTTCCCAGATATGAACAGCCCTCTTTTCTGTGTTGTCCCCTTGGGCACTCAGGCTTTTTATGGTGGGCCTTGGCTTTTGAGGGTTCCTGTCTAGTTTAGAAATAAGTTATAATGTTGGGCTTATGTTACTGTAGAATATGGAAACACATTTTTAATGAACTCAGGAGGTCCCCTCTATTCCTCACCCCTATGCTTCCTTAGACTGCTATGAAGTGCTTAAAATTCTTTATCAGGAAATAAATCTTTGATTCCAATTAAATTTCAGGTTTAAATTGTGTGAAACAATAATAAATGTAAGATACTGTGTAAGACTCATACCATCACATACAAATGATTGGAAGCAGGTTTGTGAGGGGAGAGAGAATCAGAGCACTAAGGTCTGAAGTCTACGGTAATTATAAACTTAGGGCTGATCTGATACATTTGCTTTCTTCTACTCTTTCCCAAGACGTTTTAGGCTTCTAAAAGACAGTAATTTAAAAATTATGTTAATGTTTATTCTCTGTCTTCTCATTCAATTGTCCAGACACCTCAGCTTACTGTATTGCACTTTGCTCCCTTGGTACACTGACATGTTGTCCATACATTTACTGAATAGTCCTTTCACATCTTTTCAAATTCTTCCTGTGGTCAGGAGGGCTGACTAATTGTTGCCAATTAAACATCTAAAGTAATACTGGTAGATCTTCCTTCCTTGTCTTGGCCAAATTATCAGGATGCTTTTCAAGAATGTGGTTTAATAAATGGAAAAGGAGGAAGAATAGGAGAATGAGGAGGAAGAGGAAGTGGAGATCCGTGAAACCATAGTCACCAGCTATGCTCCAGCAACTAAATGATTACTGAATCAACCCATCATCACATAGGTTAAACAGGTTAGGTTCCCGGGACTGTCACTGCTCCTGTCAGTAAGGAACAGCTTTTGGCCAAGATTACCACTGACCTGACCATCCAGGAGCAGAGCCGTCACTACAGCAGCTTCAGGATTAGTGTCCACAGCGGTGTCATCACCAAACATTTCGGTAAACTATTACAGTGGCCACTGTGTACTAAGTACCTGAGTGCAGTCAGAATAGCTGTTTTGCACACAATAATGGGGACCCATATAGTAGGATGAGACAGTAGTAGTCACACTTTGATGTAATTTCCCCTGAGTATGCCATAAGGACTTTCATAGCCTCTCTCATCTCAAGGTGGGGTCGATCCTCAGGGTAATTTGATCCACCATGATATACCTACGGCTTTAATTCCATGAAAAACCCATGCTCTTATCTATTTTGTTTATTGGTTTTCCATCTATAGCAAAAAAAAAAAAAGGTGATAATTATACCCTACATTTCATCAGGCAGCCTACTGCTGCATTTTGTTCATTATAACTCAAGATGTGTGCTCCATTCAGTCTTCAAGGTTTATAGTTACATATTGATCCATCACATGAATAATGTAGATTCATATGCCACATTATTATGTAGCCCTGTAGGAAGTGTTTCCTAGACTCCATTTGTTAGCTAGTTAGAATAGAAAAAAGGAGTCCAGAATGGCAGTGGCTAAAAAACAAAGAAGGGAAAAGCCCGTGAAAATAGAACAAAGGAAGGTCCGTGGACCAGAGTGAGAACCTCAGGTAAAACAAACAGCCCTCCTGGCTAGCCCAATTTACGTAGGGCCAGCCAAGGGGGAAGAAAAAAAAAA